>DWNR01000702.1:0-18079 GCA_018250455.1 Polygonus leo | reverse complement strand
TCCCCAGCCAACTTTTTTTTAAATATATTCCATGTACAGATTTTCGACCCTCTTTAGCTTTATTATATGTATAGATAGATAAGTACTAATCTACACAACTTATACGATATATTAATTACAAGCTCTTTGTGTGTGTGAGTGTGTGGACTGGTTCCCGCTTATCCGGATGATCTGGCGGATTAGTCCACTGTAGCCCCCTGCTAAAGCGAACTATTCTTTAGTGTGACATCCCTATGGTTACCTACATAACGATTTTTGTACTCATAGCCAGTAGCATTCACAAGACGAATATATAAGCACCATAACCCAGAAAATCAAATTCATCTTTCAGATTTCTTATATATTATTCTTACGATATTGAGATATTAGTATTTTTATTGTGTACTTTATTATGCTTATAACCTACCGTGTAAGTAATAATATGAGGTTAATTTATGTTTGGAGTACTTCTGAAATCATGACATGGCCCATCTGAGATCATGACAGGTGCAAAAGGAGCATTTCGTTAAAACTCGCTTACATCGCGACTCTTACGATATTGCTAAGACGGGAACTTTGACTACTATCCATCAGATAAGATAAGAAAAGTTGAAACACGAGGACGTTGCCAGGTGTTACAATTCGTGTAGTTCCGAGGTGGTAGAACTCATGTAGTTCCCAGGTGGTGAAACTCGTATAGGTCAGGGGGAGGGGAGAGGTACAACAGGGGAGGTACAATCGACCCTTTACAAGTCTTCGTGGAGCTATTCTTGCGTTTTGGTTTGGAAAGGCATGTTTGCCGCCTATACTTATGAACGAGGTGAACATCTTAGTTCTCAGAGGTAGCATTGCATCTGTGGTCCAACTCATGTGCGATTAAATCTTACTTGGGAATGATAAGTAATGTCCATGGGCGGCAATGACCACTTACCATCAGGTGGAATGCATACTCGTTTGCTACCTTTATACCATAAAAACTATGCATGTCATATTTTTGTCTAGTACGTAGATATCTTACTGAGACTAGAGATAAATCAGTGACTATACGCAGGAATATCTATAGGTACATATTTCAAACAACGTATCCATATAGAAATATCCACGACAGAGGACGTATACGGGCAGGTCGCGTTATCCGGATTATCCACCGGATCAGGCCCCTGCAGCACCGAGATAAAACGAATTACGTTTCAGTATAACACCCCAGTTCACTACGTACTACATGGGAAAGCGAAAATAATTTTGACAGTTAAATTTTTATAACAAGGAAGTGAAGGTTAAAGTAAGTAAGTTCAATAAGTGTTCTTATAATCAATGATTTACATATAAGAAATAAAAAAAATGCTACTGAAGCTTATTAGGGTGAACTAACAAATATGTCCCAATTAGGAAAACTATTCGAACAATCATATCATCATACAATCATAAGTTTTTATACATTAAAAAATAAATTGAGTACAATGACGACCTAATTTCCTAATTAGACCTAATGTCTAATTAATTTTGAAATAAATATTAAATAAAAAGGACTGATTGACGCACTAATGCATTTCATACATATATATATTTTGTCCCCGTTAGGGATTTGGCGTGAAGATGAGTGTGTATGTGTGTATTTTATATACGTATCTTATACTTATAATATTTATAAAACGGGTATACATTAAGCTTATATAAATATACGCATGACGCAAAATTATAATTTATGGGCCGATCGGCCCTCCCACGCGGCTATTGTTATTCAATTGTCTTATAAATATTGCCATCTCAACTTTGATATGGTTATAAATAAGACTATTTGGTGTTTTTTAATGGAAGTTTCAAACAGTAGGATTTATTTGGTCCTTGTACGCGTAGGCGACACTTAACTCTATTTCATGTGAGTTACTAGAGCTAGTGAGTGATTGTTTGCTGTTTTAATTCTGGAAATAAATATTTACTTCTACTATTACTTCGCTACAATAAACACATTTTTATTAACTCAAAGGAGAGTATTAGTTTGAACATTGTTGGGGAGTAGTCTTTTCCAAAATGTTCGACTCGATAAACTTTGCTCACTTTTCATATTTTTTGAGAATATTACGTTTCTTTACAATCTTAGTTCAAAAATATATTGGTAACCAACGTGTAATACCGTACGTAACTTCGAAAAGTACAAAAAGCAGTACCTGAGACTTTGAAAAGTATGCACTGCGTAACTATTCGAAAACGAGAAACTTATACCTATAAGTGAACATAAAACATCATGCATAATGACCAAAAAGCAAACACACACACACATACACATATCCACCGTACACATACGAACACACACGGAAGGCCGCGATTATCCGGATGATCCGGCGATCACCCCCGTGTCGCGAGAAGATAAAACCCGCTACTCTCTCCCAACAACCCAACACATGTGCAAGAAGGGCCATTCCGAAATTCCGAATGCCTGCTTAAAATTTCTTTATGAAAGTTATCAAATTCAGTAGTAATTTATTCAATTCAAATTTTGGCCTTTGTTACCTTCCTCCTTGAAGGATATTTTTTCAATATAAATTTGTTGCCCACATATGGTATACTAGGAAAATCCTATAGATTTATCGTAAGTCATTTACTGTCTCAGTTTTGTTAAGTAGATTTATCTCTCCAAAACTCTTTGTAAATGTCAAAAAACTCAAAGAAAATGCAAAAGGCGCCGAGAAGAAACGGTAAGAAATTCCATATGTCCGATCTTATCTAAAAAGATAAATTAAAACAGTTAATAAAATCGTTTTTAATACAAAACGATGTCGTGTCTAAAATGTTAATAGATACTTTATCCGCACGAAACATCTTTCTACAAAAATGTAAATTAAGATTTTTTAAAATTCAATACGTCCAAAATCTTGCCGTTTTAGCAATAAAAACGTGTATGTACGATTTAAAAAATAATACCGCACTATAAAATATATAAATCGGCTTATCTATATAAAACCGGCTTAATCGTACGGCGTAGCGTCAGCATAAATATGCGATAGCATTTAGTGTTATAAAAATAAATATTTAGAATGAAATAAGTCCAATATGTCCGTAGTCAATATGTCCGTCAAATTAATTATATGATATTTTGCATTTGCAATAGGAATGAATAGGAAAAAATGATTTTTCCCCACAATGTAACTTTTGATAGGTTTTTGTTGAAAGTGACGTTTGTCTTTATAAAAAATAAATATACTTTCACTTTCGATATAAATTAGTGTTATAATCATATTAAAGAAATATGGATCAGATGGACTGTAAATATAAAAATCGACCATATCAATCTCGTAATAGAAATTAAACTATTACGTATGCGGCGCTGTATGCGCATTTTTATCTGTTGGAATAGTAAATATAACAATTTATATTATTAAAAAAAACATGAAGAAATTACCAGAAGTGATAAGCAAAAGTTACCTAAATAATAAGTATACTATAATCTCACTTACAACTTGTTATGTTGACAACAATAACAGTTTATGAAAATAATACAAGTGTTGCACTTCACTGCTATCTATAGCGCCGTATTATTATCATACTGAAGGGGAAAAATTGCGTTATGATTATAGTTGTTGGTTTAAGCATGCATCATTTGTTTGTACATAGAATGCCATAAATAAATATTATTTGCATATAAGTAGATATATGCAAAGCTAACGGTATAATGATGCATACATTGCTTCTATAGCTATAGGTCAGAATGTATGATATTCTTTTATTTGTTATATATAAAAATAAATGTATGTATATAGACACATTTGCATAATAGAAAATTAAGTAAAAATACAGAACCACCTCATTTTTTAAAGTCGTCAAAAATGTTTTCAATGAAAAATATATTACAAGCAAAATATTTAAAGGTCACCAAATTAGTCCTTTAAAACGTTATTACGTTGTCTACTTATTTTTTTATTTTCGCAAAATAATTTTAACATACCTAAAAAAATGTTTTTTTTTAATAACATTCAATTTTGACATTTTATTTTCAAACGTAAATAAAAACTTTAATCAGTCTACTTATATGCTTTCTTATTTAGAAGGATGAATATGCTGACGGTACACAGGTACGAACTGACAAAAAGAGCGGGCGCATTGTGCAATCGCTAATCGCCGCGGATCGACGTTCGCTCGGTAATAATGATTTATAACGCGCGATTAGACGCAGGAATTAACCGGTTACTAAGTCTTTGGCGGCTCGTATAACATATCCAGTGAGCTTTGTAAGAAAGCTCGAGTAGCTTTAAGTGTCGAAGATTGAGATTTTACTCTGCACACAGAACTTCCGTTTTTTTCAGAAGAGTTTTTGACAGCTGCTCGAAATAATGTCATATTACCATAAATAAAAAAGTATAATATAAATAAAAAAAAAATGTTTTTTCATGAACTACTTATGTTTTGGTAATAATACACAAGTATTTTATTTGTATGAACAAACGTACATGAAAACCTTAATCGGGTAACTTAATGATTTATAACGCGCGATTAGACGCAGGAATTAACCGGCTACTAAGTCTTTGGCGGCTCGTATTACATATCCAGTGAGCTTTGTAAGAAAGCTCGAGTATCTTTAAGTGTTGAAGATTGAGATTTTAATTCAAACTTCTGAAAGAACTTCTGGTTCTTTGAAAGTGTTTTTGACAGCTGCTCGAAATAATTTCATTCATTAAAAAAACTGTTTTTTAGACAAATTTGAGTATTTATTATACAATATCCCATGAGCTTTATACGAAAATTTTAATACAATTAAGATTTTACTTTGTATGCGCATTTCTGATATCCTTGCTTTTTATGAGATGTATTGACAGATGTTCGAAATATGCCGAAGGTAAAAAATAAAAACATTTTATAAGAAAGATTTAAATTTGAGTAATTACACACAAGTAATACATTATTAGTTATTAGTTTTCATCATATAACTGTAATCGGTAAACTTAATGATTTATATCGCGTGAATAGACGCAAGGAATTAACCGGCTACTAAGTCTTTAGCGGCTCATATAACATATTCCGTGAGCTTTGTAAGAAAGCTCCTCGTAAGTGTTAAAGATTGAGCTTTTACTTTGCACCCTTTTTCTGAAATATTTTGGACAGATGCTCAAAAAAAAATTACACCAAAACTAAAAATAATGGCGTAGAATTAAAAAAACGTTTTTAAGATAGATTTGAGTATTAGTACTTTATTTTATTTGTATGAACAAATGATATGATTGCGAATAAATGAAAAATATAATAAACTAATATACGTGCTGTGATACATCTCCATCAATGATATAATGTTGCTTTCTGCATAAAAAATTAACATTTTCAAGCCATACTCTTAGATAAGCCATCTTTATATATTGATTAACTGTACCATTTGCATTAATTTGTTTATCTAGTTGAACGACTTGCGAATTAAGTCAAGCTTGCTTTTAGTGTATATAAGAATAATTTCCTATTAAATAAAGCTAATGTCAGCTTCGTATTCATTCGTAAATATCCACTTAAAAGACACGTGACATGTGAATTATGTAATGCTAAAAACTTTTAAGGAACTATTTTGAACCTTATTATTTCTTTATAAACATTTTTTAATAAAGTGTTAGGTACTTATCGACATAAATAATTATTATCTTTAACTGTCACAAATACTTGTCTTTCTATTTCTGTTGTTTCTGTGTTTTTTTTTTATAATTGTAACATGTGTTTGCGCTTATACAATTAAGAACGTTTCTTTAGCCAATTTTATGTTAACATAAAACATTTTCACTTCTCTTACTAATCGATTTAAAATGGGCAAAACTACCGCAACACTATTTACGAATTTAATCAATTTAATTTACGAAACAAACCTTACTATTGTACAATATCTATTGTAGAACCCTAACCGGATAATATAACCTTGTGTGTGTGCGTGTGTGCGTGTCTGTGTTCCCCGGCTTATGCTTTGAGCGACTTACGGGACGACGGGATGTCCCGGATTAGATTTAAGGGGTAAAAGAACTAGACAGGGACGGATATAAAAATTGCACCGTGTCGAACAAGGACACGAAACGTACAGAGATTTAGAGATTATGATTCATAAGAGAGGAGAATGAATGGAAAATTATTACGGAGGGAATAAACGGCAGGGAATTAGAGGCCTGCGTTATGGGCTAGGTCTGCTCGATTATTGTTTTGTATCGATATTCCGGATCGCGACAAATTGTAAAGAACTGTATAGATATTTTGAATCGATAATAAATATTTAAATATTTGAGAAAAATATACGTTTTTTATATTTATCAATCTTAAAAGTCAAAGGTACGCAAAAAAAGGAATTTCGATAACCACTCCGGGTCTCCATGATTATTTTTAAAACTTTTTGTCAAAAACAATGGCCGTTTTTTATCAATAAAGAGTACAGTATTTATCAAAAAAGAATCTCTGAGCTTAAGATTTTTTTACCTCATTTAGATTATATTATCAGTTTAATACAAGTTTTTCGATTGGATCCTTCAAGCGTCTGTATTGATCCACCAAAAGATCGAATACAGTATCGATACAAAATTGTTTTGATATAAGTATCGATTCAGTTGGAACATCCCTATTATGGGCGCTGATAGATTCATGTCGTTTTGGATTTCACGGGCAATGCGACGCAAACTGGTCGTGAAATTAGGTACTCGGATTATACACGCAGTGGTCGTTCATTAGGTAAAGCTACGCGAATGTTATTTGTTCTTCCTGTCTGTTTGTATGCCTGTATTTGTAATTAATAATTATGTCTACGCTTCTACGGATTTCTTTGAACTAAGTATGATTAGTTACGTGGATTACTTAAGCCTTGTCCTAACTTAAATGTCGATATTTTTTTATAAAAAATTGATATGTTTAATGTATGGTTAATTTTTAACTGTTTCTAAACTCACATATAGACGTTGGTAAATGACGAACATAAAAGGATTTAATTATTACAAATAAATGTAATTAAAATATTCTCTTTTGGGAATTTCATGTTCCTAAATTTCCACTATTTAACAAAACTTCTTCAGAACTTATCTTCGGATAATGTGATAAGTTCTGACGACAGTTGCCACTCAATAAAGTGTCGACCACATTTCGAGCATCATTTACTAAGTTAGTAACATACCTAAGTTATAAAACAAAATAATTTTCTTTCTCAATAGATATTTAAGTCCGAGAGACGTTTATCAATCGCACGTTCGCCGCGCGGGCTGACAGCGTGAAAGATATCGGTGAATCAATTACAGCGTCAGATTAACGGGGAGATGAGCTCGGTACTGCGCAACTGACGCACGCGTGACTGCGAATAAAGAGTTTTATTGATAATATTTGAAGGTTTAAATGTTGATTAGATGTTTTTAATACGATTTTGTGAGGCTAGCCTCACAATGAAAATATGAGATGAGTAGCCAAAAAAGTTATTTATTCCTGTGTATTATTGATAGTAAAGAGCACAGCGTACAAAATGTACAAAGAGACAAATTACGCTCAGGAACGGTTCCAAAAAAGTGATGGTCAATTTAAAACGTAAGGGTATTGGCTTAATGTTAAAAATGTAAAAGAAAGAGGCAAAATAAAAATATGGTGGCATAAAGTCTTTGTTTTATGTGGAATCAAGTCCCCCTACATGACTTTAACGTTCTACCTTATTGACACTATGGTAGCAGAATTCCTTTTACCAGACTGTTACAGAAGGGACACAAGGAAAGCACACATTATATTTCAAGAATTTTTAAGACCTTACTAATATAAAATTCTTTAAGTACGATGTATGAAAGATATCGGTGAATCAATTACGGCATCAGATTAACGGGGAGATGAGTTCGGACGGATGCTGCGTGACTGCGAATAAAGAGCCGGCGGACTGTTCTATTGATAAGCTTTGAAGGAAGCTTTTAAATGTGTTCAAATGTTGATTGGATTTTATGTTTTTAATTATGTTACATGTAAAAGTGTTTATTGTGTTTATACGTATCTATGTGTTTAAGTTTTTTATGTATATATCTAAACCTAGCGATAATTTATGTTTGTTTGCATATTATGATTTAGGAGAATGTAGTGAATCTCATTGATCACTACAGAAGCCATAAATTATATTAATAATAATACTAATTGTAAAGAGATTGCGTTGAATGAGGGTAATAACTAATAACTATTACAAAAATTATAATTTTTGTAGCTCTCAGTATCTCAGTACAGGCTGTTTTTTTCTTGTTTTCGCGTAATAAATCAATGGTACTCACCAGAAATCCCCTTATTCAGCAGATTGTTGAAGGCCTCCTTCTTGGGCGAGAGGTGTGGTGTGTGGGGGGTATGCGGGGTGTGGGGCGCTCGGTCATGGTGCACGGGGGCAGAGGGTGGTCGAGGTACCGCTCGCTCTTCTGGTGACCGCCGCGGTGGTGTCTTGCTACGACGGAGCTCCGATGACAGGTTCTGTAACAACAAGGAACATGTTTAAAACTTGAATTAAACATCGAAAATGCCTGACCCTGGCCCATCATCATCATAACACATATTTCACTTTTTTACGGATTTGAATAGTAAATTGAGTGTGCAGGACACCTGATGGTAATTTATATTACATCTGCGAAAATCTTTGCCCGGGAATGTACTTATATTCACACAATTATTCCTGTTCATACAAATGTGAACGGAATCCAACATACCAACATATTTTGCATAAGTTCAGGTGATAATTACTGAAATTTTTCCACCTTCTTGGGCGGTATTCGTTCTTCTAGCTTCCACAAAGATATTAACGAAAAGATCCTGGTGCCTGTTCGTTAATATCAATCGGATTTGAATGTAATTTTTGACGATTTCAAAAAATATATTAAGAACCATTTACTATTTATTAACTTCAACTTCAACTTGATAAAGCGAAGCGATCAAAAGCGAGAAAACATTTTAAAATGTCCTCTAATAAGAAAGTATCGAATCTAAGTAGATTATAAAACATCATTCGCCTAAAACTCTATTCGGAGTATCAATACTTGTTACAATACAAGATGCTTATTAATTCTAATCTAAGAAAAGTCGAACCACTTAAGGCGATCGTGCTCAAATTGGACACTTGTTGGTTGCGTCAGTCGCACTGAACGTTCACGACCGCACTGATTATGTTTATTGGTGAGTGGCCAGTCACCAGATTGTTGACCACCATGGCGAATTTTAGCGGGTCTTAATAGACGGTACAGACAAAAATAATAGTGACCATCAAATCAGTCTATCAGGATCAAAGTTCTATTCAAAACTGAAGTTCTAAAATCATAAAATGACTAAGTGTTTTAATAATCTAATTTTAAACTTATGTGCCATGTGAAAGGAAGATGAATATGAAACATTAAATATAACTAATGAAAAAGTAAGTCCAAGTACCAAAAATCAAAATAAAGTGGAGTTCTAGAAATTATTAGACTAAAACTAAAAATATCTTAAATAGCATAATATTAACGCAGAAACTACCGATGCCGTAGAATTGATATTCGTGGTGCCACGTTTAAATCAAACAAGTTCGTGTGATTTAAAAAAAGCTGATTTAAATAAGACCTAGTGTTTTCTAAGACCAATTATCTTGGCTATAAAACAGGTTAAATGCTTATTAATTTACACCGAATTAGGATTCCCACTGCGCACGCGCCGATTTGGCCGTGCGGTGACATTTCGGTGGATTTTTTCAAAGTGATATTCGATATCATAACTAGATATGTATCTAATTAGTAGTTTATACAAACATAATTTGTAAAACTCGAGAAGCATATGTCATATGTCTGATATGATATTAAAATTTCCACTACATTCTGCACTTTCACTTGTGTGAGTGTATGACGTCATTGTAATCTATACATATAAGTCATCTAGCCTAGTTTGTTAATAAGAAAGCTTAATTTTCCTATTCCTAATAATTCTTTATACCAATACGTCTTTGTGAATATTATCATGTGTTTTTTCGGGAACAAAAAAAAATGTTTTTTGTTGTCTATCTGTCGAAACAAAAACTCAAATGTATGATGGACTTTTCAACCTACTCTTCCCTGACGATCTTTCGGAAACGATGACGTCACTCCAAAGAACACACCCCCTGAAATGCGTCAACAAGGCAGGTCAACTGCGCATAGTCCGTTGATTGGCGACACAAATACGTCTAACATGATGAAATGTATGACATCTTTGACCCGTGGCGGTCTTTCAGAAAGAATGGCAAGAAGACGGATGCTCGTGCGTTTACAACGAAGATCAACTGCGTATTGACCGTTGATTCACGCCGCAGATATGTTCAACATGATAAAGTTTACCACAGACTTTAAAAACCACCACGGTCTTTTGGGAACAATGACGTCACACAATTAACACTCCTAAGTCCGCCAACAAGGAAGCTCAACTGCGCATAGACCATTAATTCAAGCCACAGATACATCTACTATGATGAAATGGCCAGGCTTTTGACTTATTGCGGTCTTTCGAAAAGAGTAACGTCCCGCGAAAGAACACACCTCCTACAGTGCATTAACAAGGAAGCTCAACTGCGCATAAATCGTTGATTCGCCCTACAGATACGTCTGACATGATAAAGTCTTCCACAGACTTCAGACAAATCGCGGTCTTTTGGGAACAATGATGTGAAGCAGAAGAATACACATAGAGTGCGTAAACAAGGGTTCTCAATTGCGCAAAGACCGTTGACTTGCAACAGGGATACGTCTTACTCAAGTGTATGGGTCAATAATGCGTACTCTTGACCCATCGCAGTCTTTTGGAAAAAGTGACGTCACGCAAAGAACACACCTCCCAAGCGCGTCAACAAGGAAGCTCAACTGCGCATAGACCGTTGATTCGCGCCACAGATACGTCTAATATCGTATTGGAATTTGTGATGTCGTTTGACCCCTGTTAACCCAGATTACGCTTCTCGGCGCCTGATTCGTCCTCGCCGGAGCCTGATTGTGTTGTGACACAAACTGTAATGTATTATGTGTTAACTCTTGCTGCAATCACGGCTAGTACCACAATTACAATGGATATGTTCGCCGAACTTACAATTTATTCGTAACGATTTGTGCTCCGTTCGTTAGTTCGCTCGACGTGCTTTATTGATGTTTTGGGCTTGTTAACACGTAAAGATCAATTGGTGCAAGCTGTTTTAATGTTATTTTATTTGTAGTGTGAATTTTGAAAAATAATGACTAAAATGTCATCTTAATCAAAATATATGAACCCGTCGCGTATTGCGACGGTTAATATATCTGGTCATGTTTTTCCGATTAAAGATTAAAAAACGATTAAGTCTATTTTATTAGTATGTCCTACTATTCCAGTCAGTACGCGTCAACCTTACCAACAAATCTCATACAACCAAGTCACATGTTAAGGCACTTCCGAAGTTAACTCTTCGATCTATACACATGATCATAATCATCATGGTTATCATAGTGTTATGATCACCAGGTGGTAGAACTCGTTTAGTTCGACCGGGGAGGTACCACCGCCAACCTCATGATCCTCCATGAAGCAATTTTTATGTTTGGGTTTGGAGTGGCGTAGTTGCTGGCTATACTGGCTATACTTATAAGCTAGGCGAACATCTTAGTCCTCAGGGCTAGCAACGCATCTGTGATCGAATGTGGTATGATTCAATCTTACATTGGACATCAGTAATCATCCCCAAGATGATTATTTATGTCCATGGGCGGCAGTGATCATTTACCATCAGGTGGACTGTATGCTCGTGTGCTTAAACAACTTTATACACTAAGAAAAATATAAAAAATATAAAAATTATCATAGTGCATTTTTCTTGTGTAATTTTAGTATATGACTAATCTTGATATTGGATTAAACGTTTCGTTCATATGTGTATATATTTTTGTGTTTTGAATCTGACGTAAAAAACTTCAAAACCTAGTCACAATGTGTTTTGATTTTGATGTAAAAAACTTTAAAACCAATTGTATGAACTTGAACTAATTTGCAATGAGAGCATCCTCTTGCTCATGTTACCACCCACAAATTGCAGGCATAGACTAGACTCCCTAAACGACCTTTACGAATCAAGGAAATCAACGCGGCACGTGTCGACAATTGATACTCACATAAACTGAGATTGACAGATTAATGAGAGCACCCGGGATTCGAGACTTCGTAGTAACAGACATGTATACATACATGTGTTATTTTATAAAGATTCTTATGTAAAAAAAAAACTATTAAAATGTTTTACCTACTTCGTAAGGATTGTACGAAATATGTATGTATGCATTTAGAAAGCTATGTCCATGTAATGATAATATAGCTTATGAAAATAAATGAGGCTTATGAAAAAGCTTACTATTATTTTTTCATAAAAAGTCTATCTAAAATGATTAAGATGCAAGAAAGTTTAATAAAAATCTGAAGTAAAATATTTTTATACGTATGATAAGCAGGCCTACCTCCTGTTTACGCATTATCGTTGAATTTTGGGACACTCTGTAAATGATTATTTAAAAACTATAATTTTCAGCAACATGATAATAATTTTAAGTTAGCTTAAAACGTGTATAAAACGAAATGACTCAATGAATGGAAACGAGAAATATCTTGAATTCTAGGAAATCTTCCTACAGATTATTTCTAGAACACGCTATGTACTTTAAAATCGTATGCATTGTACATTAATTTACATTTTAAAACAATACGACGTAATTGTTAATTAAATTTCGCATATAATCATTTGTTTTCAAACATTTACCGCGAAAACTGTTATTGTCATTCATTCATTCACTAATCAGAGTACATTCAATAAACAATGATTGATTTGTAATCAATTATAAATTTTATTAAATCACCTACATAATTGTTTGTTGATAGATAATATTACCGGAAACAAATAATCAATATGAAATATGTAACGTGGGAGTTATTTATTCCGTACCTAGGAAATATAACTTTACTCTACAGATAAGATAGAATACCTAGTACCTACTCCAGAGATATTCTCATACCATGCTATAAATTTGCGTTCAAATCTCTAATAATACCAAGTCGTAACTTTGTTTAATAGTCGTATTACTATTTTAGCATGCAAGTAGATTGATAACAGATAGATTTAAAAAATACGAGAACATAAAAAAAGGAAAATGGAGTTTGAAGTTTACCTTAACTTCAGGATATTTTCATTGTCATGCGGTTACGATTAAAAGAAAGTCTTTTTTTAAGAAGGCCTTTAGAGACATGGCGTTACCGTTCATCTGAAGATGGATCTCCAATCACATCAGCATAAGCGTGACTGACACAATTGTGAGTCAGGTGATCATTACTTTTGAATTTGACCATCAGTTTCGTGGAATATATCATGACTCAATTCGATCTACATCAACATAAGCGTGATTGATAGAATTGCGTCAAGTGACCACCATTTTTAATTTGACCATCAGTTTCGTGGTACCGTCGTAAGCGATCATCAAGCAATATGACATGCCCGTGAATCAGATGACCATTACTTCTGAGTCCATCACCGACCATCACCACCTCCTACCACCACCATCGTGAAACCGTTCACATCTTTATTTTACCTAGAGAGGTAAAATAAGGTATAAGGTATAAAGTTTAAGGAGGTAATTTTCTTTATTCGTTCTCCGCAAAAACAGTAATATATCCGCACTGTTACATAATATGACTTCAAGGGTTTATAAAATTAGATCTACAAATAAAGCTTAACTACTGTCAGTCTGTTACACGGATGTTACGTAGATCGTAGGAATAATACGTATTTACGTATCTTGATACGAATTTATTTAGACACAAATATTGTAACTGTTTCTGCTCTTGTCACAAGTATTAAGTAGATAATAATATTACACATCGGAGTAAATACATTTTTGTAATATAGGTAACACGACGTACGACATTCTAATTTTAATATTGTTTAGTGTTTTTTTTTTATAAAGGCCAAATTATAAGTAGACTCTATTGTGTTTTCGCTTGTGAAAATTTAGTAACATATATATATATATATATATATATATTTATATGTATTCTGAATGTAATGTTATTGATTTTTGCATTTAAGAATAATACTCCTCAGGCAAAACTAAGTCTATATCAAATGCTGAAAAAATAGCATCACAATTTTTTTATTGCAAAAGCAAGTAAATGACCCAGAATCATCATCAAAATTTATCAATTGAAGGAAGAAGCAAGATCTTTGCGCAATACACGGACAAAATGTATTGCAATTAAAACAATAACAAAAATCACAGTTAACGTTCCTTATCTGATGAAGATGGATATGGCTCTTAACTGTGACGAACAAACACGGACCAAAACTATGATAGTAACATTTACTATGGCATTACGTATTTTGTCTATCGCACTGAGCCACGATTAATTTATGTTCCACTTATTTGTTCGAGATAGCGCTTAGGAACGTCTTGTAAGAGTATTTGTATATCACGGAGGCTTATCTTTTAATTCTCGAGCTGTCAACGCATCTACCTACACCACAGTTTTTCCACACAGATTTTGAGGGAAATATAGTAATACTTTTGGTGACTAAGATCGAACTGAGTTGAGAAATAGTCTTCTTCCGTATTTTTGCCAGATGGTAGAACTCGCTTAGTTCACCGGGGAGGGACCACCGCCACCCTCATAAACCCCTGCGAAGCAATTCTTGAGTTTCGGTATGGAGAGGCAGTACACGAGGCAAACATATTAGTCCTTAGGAGTAGCAACGCATCTGTGATCAAACTTAGTTGTGATTTAATCGTACTTGGGTATGATTACTGATGTTCATGAACGGCAGTGACCACATACCATCAGGTGGACTTTATACGATAAAAAAATGCATGGAATGGCAGTAACATGACTCAAATTGACTTAGTTTTGAATAAGCCCATTTTCCAACAGACTTGAGGGCTAAAATCGACTCATATGATCTAAGGTGTTCGGCTCGGCATGCATGGCCAGCAATGACGCCTACAAAAATACATACGAAAAATCATTTTTTAGATTTCAAATTAATACATTTATTGCAAACTAACTTATTTAACCCACTTTATTCTATAAAAACTTTTGAAATTGGAAACGAATTATATGGTATGTATGTGTTTAGTCAGCTCTACCATTACTGGAATAAGATAATTTGATACATAATAAAATGTTAGTTAATGTGGAGATAAAAAAATATTAGTTTATACATCCAAAATCGATCGTAAAAACCTAATCCAAGTTAGACTCGTGCGGTAAATCTTCTAAAACGATATGTTATCGTGGATAGATGTACGATACATGGTAATATATTATTTTAGTATTTTCTAACTCAGTTTTATATTACAAATTTGCATAAACCGCCTTTTAAGTATCGTTTAAGTAACTTATTTATTTTCCTGTCACAAAAATACATTACTGTGCTGCTAGTTTAATGTGTTATATTTACATGATTCTAACTTTTATGTAATTAACATAAGCGAAATAAGTTTAATTAGAGTTACACATTTTTTGAGTTTAGCAATATAACATTTTGGTATTTTTATATCTGCTTTATCTTTATAGATATCCAAACCTTTGATTCATATTGTTAATAGTTTTTAATAAAGCTGATAGATATTAATAATTATTTCAAGATTTTTGACATTTTGTGACTACTTTTATGGTCAAAAACACTAACAAAAATTTACTTTTATGAGAGACGAAAAAGGCGGGCCCTTAGTGTGTGCGATTGCTTTTATTAATGCTTCAATGGAAAAATGATAAAATTGTGATTAAAATATGTAAATTAATTCACAGTAGAGTAAAGTAGAAATAAAATGATCACCATGATGATGTACCATGATGAAGCTATCATCCAGTAAGTAGAGAATTCGAAGCTCTTCTCGATCTTAATTTATTATACAATTATTACCAATTATTCCTATATACACATACACTTATTCATATGTACTTATTAAAGTTAGTTTACCTTAGACGTAAATAATCGTTAAAAACTTATGTATTCTTTTTTTGGTTAGAAGTAGCGAGCAGGCCTCATTTCGTTGGTCATTACTGGCCATGGGTATATTTTTTGTAATCAACCCTAAACACGTCTAATATTCTACCCGACAACAATCTCTCATCAGCAATTTAAGTACATCTTTTAAGTACTTTACACGTCACCATAATTCCCTTACCATACTAGAAACGGAAAACAAAATTTTATGGTCTATAAAATTAAACTGTTAACATGAACTATCGACCCCCATTGTTGATCATTAACTGCTTTTCTAATTCATTGTTTACTTGAATAATCACGAATTATTCGGAAATAACCCCATCGAAATAGCTTTATTAAAATGTGTAAGACATAAATTTTATTATACATTGTGGAGTGGAAATAAAACACTAAGTTAAAGTTAACCTGTTAACCTGCAGTCGTAAGATCATAAGCTATGTTTCTTTTTCCTTTTTGAACGAGGCACCGTGTAGGCATAAAATAGAAAAGGTACAGAAGGCCCGTACATGGATAGGTAGGCAAAATAATTCTTAAGCAAAAACATGTTATACCTATACTTATACGTAACATATATTTTGTACTTATTTTACAACTTAATAACCAATAATTAATTATATTACAGGCGTGATGTTAAAAATGTTAAATCAATTTTATAATAAAATTTAACAAAAGGCATGTGTGCTGACAAATATATTTCAAAGTTTTTTTTTAGAATTTAAATAAAATGTGTACAAAATTTACTCAAGCGTAATATATATTTTCAAGAAAGTTTTAAACTGAAAATTCTATATCTGAACTTTTCATAGTATCTATGAAAAAAATCAGATATAGCATCGATCCAACCCTAGCAGTACATTGTAGCGTAGGTACTAATAACTAAGGTTATCTGCCCTCAACTTTCTGTTTTACCCTAGTCTATGATGCAGGTTGCTTCAGGGCTGTTTACACTAGCTCCCGACGCGGTAGCCAGGTTTAAACAGCCTTAATCCATGCAAAGGCGGAACGCGCTCTTATCCGAGGTTTGTTTAGGGGTGTCGATTTAAGGATTTGTCGGAATTCCATGTTTTGTGTTTACGTAACGATGTATGACCTATTTGTTAGGGTTATGTATTGGAAGGATCATATTGTGAAGACAGACATCACCGCATTCAGCACCTTAAAGTATTTACTTTAAATACTTTGAATATACATAGTAGTTATTTCAGTAATTGATTAAATGAGTATCTTACAAAACAAAGCATGGTAAACTAAACATTACTCAGTCGAATTTTACACAGTGTAATTTTTCTCTTTTTAGTTATTTTTAACCAGTCGTGTTTTTTGTTTTGTTTTAATAATTATTATTTTATTTATCCCTCGCCATTTTACCAAAATAATACAAAGCAATACATGTAAAGGACAGGAAACATAGACAAATACGTAATAAAAGAAAAGTCACAACGAACTTACGTTAAAAATAAACTCGAAATAACAGTAAGTAGTGTACACAAGCCTTGAATGGCAATGAAGGAAAGCGCTTAGAACAATAGGAGAAGTTAAGATGCCGCGATAGATATAACATAGATAGCCGATTGATATGCAAACCGACATTACCGACGGCAACTAATTCGGTATCCCCTACCATGGAAACAAATATACCAAAAGGCTGGAAGAACGCGTACCAAAGAAATTTTGCAGTTGATTAAAAATACACTTTTTAAATATTTCTCACTTTTCTAAATCTAACTACAAGGACTTCAAAAATAGAACGTTTTTTTTTTTTTGAAGATAAGGCGTAAATATATCGTGCAAAATTTTATTATTGTGTAATTGCTTGTAGTAGGTAAATTTATTTTATTCACAGTTTAATATTTGTAGGTATACCTTACTAAATGTGGGGATCTAAGTTATATTTTCGTTTATCAAAACCCCAGCGTGTAACCCATATTTGTACAAATAAATGATTTGATTTGATCTATATTATTACAATTTCATCTTAGGTTTAGGGTTGCAAAAGCCAATCTATCTATACATATAACAAAGCTAAAGAGGGTCAAAAGTCTGTACATGGAAGATATTCAAAAAAAAATGGCTGGGGATTCTTAGAATCGATAACAGAACACGTTCCAACAGTTTTTAGAATTTTTGTCTGTTTGTCTGTTTATC
>DWNR01000701.1:0-18084 GCA_018250455.1 Polygonus leo | reverse complement strand
CAAAAAACATGACTCATGCGGCGTTACCTCGCTCGCTCG
This sequence comes from Polygonus leo, assembly GCA_018250455.1. Taxonomy (NCBI): domain Eukaryota; kingdom Metazoa; phylum Arthropoda; class Insecta; order Lepidoptera; family Hesperiidae; genus Polygonus; species Polygonus leo. The sequence continues at coordinate 18,045 of DWNR01000701.1, read as the reverse complement.
CTCGAGCGCGGTACGAGCAACAAAGAGGCACAATCGGCTTCCGCGTTCGGCAGCGTTCGACATCTGTCTCTTTCCCACTATACAATAATACATTTACAAGTGTGCAAATTTTGTTTTGAAAAAGGATTCGGTGGTTAAATAGCAAGAAGCGGAACACTTATTATACTTTTTTCTTCGTTTATCTGTATGTCAATCTGCCCATTACGATTAGACACAGTTACAGTCGAAGAGTCGAATCGAAGATTACATGCCCTTTATGTAAATGTATAATGTAAATGATAATGGAAAAAGTGTGTATGAGATGAAATACAATATTGAAATACTTGGTTGGTCGTACAAATTAGGAAAATAATAATATATACATACGTAACGAGTGCATAACTATCGTTCGTTATAAGTATGTGTACGCTCGTTATATACGATACACATTCTTAACTGTAAATATCTTACCTTAGTAGAAAGACCTTAATTTCAAAATGACTTTTGACTGAGGTCAATAATAAGAGATATATCTTTTAATTATTTATTAGACCTTTCCCTAAAAACAGATCTGAATAAGGCAATATACTTAGTGGTTGAGATATTTGTTGCTTCTGTTTAACGCGGGAAAAAATAAATATTTTTTAACTTAGGTTTTTAAGAAATATTAGTGTTATTTTTGCTCATGATCATATGATTCTCGTTCCATTTACGTTAATATTATTGGAATATACACTGTGCGTAGTTGGTAATTTTTTACAAGGTGGTAGAACTCATGTAGTTCGACGGGTAAAGTACCACCGCCGCCCTCATCATCCTCCGTGAAGCAATTCTAAGCATTGGACAGGCGTGGTTATCGGATATACACGCAGCGAACATCTTATTCCCTTTTCAGTGGCAGCATCGGGGCAATGGAGGCGCCTTTGAGCACTACTAAAAATCGACGAAGTTCGGCTCAGGCCGAGGCGTGCTCGGGTGAGTCAGCGTGTGTGTTTGCCTGGGGCGAGGCATGTTCTCACTGAATTCTTGGTTATGCTCAAAAGCGCCTCAGTTAGTATGCTGTGTACAGTGAAACCCTTACATCCAATTAATGAAGCGTGTCGGTATTGCCTCGCGCAATATAATTTTGACCGAGTCTGCTTCGAGCGGCGAATCGTCCTACGGTAAACAAACAAGGCTGCCTCGCGAGATTGGTAGCTTGTGAGGAAGCGGCATAAGCCACAATTAAGTAATCGGTGGTATATAAAGCGTTCAAGCATTCATTTGTTCAAATGTATAAAATAATAGCATGAAAAAGTAAATTGCGAAGACACTCGAAATATGTGGTAAAAATTGCATGTAAAAATACCGTCACTGTTTAAATTACAGTAATTTATAAAAGTACCTGCCACTTTACTTATGGGACTATACGTAGAGCGATATATGTTTGTAAGGTTGAGAATTTCGGGAGGGTCGACAAGGACAAGGTGAATGAAAGATATTTGAGAGACGCGACGGCGTTAACGGATGACGATAAGTCATTTTGCTTTATGTTTGTTTTACCACTCCGAAATGTACAATCTGGCTTTTATGTAGTGTTCAATGTTGCATTCATTATCATCAGATTATACGCGCGGTGAATAACAATGGGTTTCTGTTATTAAAGCTACGAGTGGCCTTGTTGTATGACTGTTAAGACGGGGAGATAAAAATGTTTTTCATTTGAGTTTTCTGAATAGATATGAGACGTAAGACCTTACATTCCGGAAAACTAACGGAGCTCTACGAAAGAAAATTCATTGTTTTATGAATACAATACATTCAGCAGTGAAAATGCCGCTATGTATTTATTAAGCTTGATTAAATTTTGCTCGTAAATTTGTTTCATTACCTACTGCTTTTATACATTAATACAATGTGATTTTTTTAATTTCGGTATATTTAATTTCTGTGTTTTTTGGTAAATATCATATTTTGCGCCATACTCACAGAGCGTATTAGACAAATCGATCATACAGTGTTATAGTTGTCGGTAGCAAAGCAAAAGCAAATAGCCTTAACGCATGTTGCGTCCAAGTTTGGGCTCCCAGAAGTAGCAACTATGTAAATATATTTACTGTTGGTTATAATAGATATTGTTATAATAGACATCTTTAGGCAGTTACCACGTAAAATACAGCTGAATAATACTATATCAACACAATTACTTATTTGATTCACATCTATTAATCTTAGCTAACGTCTATACACCCTCAGCACATTTCCTAATAAATATTTTAAAATATAAACTTGCCTTGTTTTGTTTAAAGAGGCGTATTTGTTTTTGTTGTCAACTGAAAACTGAAAAGTGCGCAAAAAATGACCGTTATTTCAAGTTTTATACTTAAATTGCTACATAGGCAGTGCATCTTGAAATCCGCAATGCCGTCGTTGCAAAAGGATTTTATTTTTGTTCGAGTTCGCCTCGTGCTCCTGGGAACTAAATGGCAACAACGTAACTCAAGCATCAACATGATTTTTTTGTTGTTTACAAATGTTAAACGGCGGATTCTTTTACAATAAATTACTTTCAATATTTTCGTTTCACATTTTTGGCACCCACCCACACATACATATCACTCTGCCACAAATGTAACGTATCCCGTCGTCGTTTAGATAGGCCTTCATTGTTTGGGCATCTCTGAACACCGTTCCATTAACAAAATAATGGAAGTATCTGCAGGAAGGAAAATAAAATGTAGGAGAGAGATTTCTGTACTAAGCGGTCATTTGTAAGCGGTCGAGAAAAATGCTCACTCGTCTAGAAAAAATAATCGAGAGCGGTAAGCGCCTGGTGGCTTCAGAACACACATCCTTCAACCCCGCCAAGAGTACATTGTAAGCTCTAACCTAATTAGGGGTTCCAAGTGATTGCACCATACAATCCCGCAGTAATCACATATGTTACTTTGTTTGCTTTTTGCTTCAGTCTTACAGTAATGATTGTAACATATGCTTTAGTCATATTGTATTATTGTAGGTTTATATTATCATCATCATCACAGTCAATTATCGTCATACTGCTGGGAAAGGGATTACCAGTATGATTTTTACAAGGAAATCTCCTTCTTTCAGATTATATCGAGATTCTTCTTGACCGATAAAACAAGTGAGGATTCCTTCTAATACGCGTATAACTATGATAACGGTCGGTTTCGAATTTACAATTTTCATCATAATCGCCAGTGCATAAGAGTGACCGGAATTTTAAATACCAGGCTATCACTATTTAGGTAAAAATGCTAAAACTTTATATAGAAAGTTAGTATCCGGCCTTACTTTGCGGAAATCTATGTTATAAAGTTAGATTAAAATTACTTCGCAACAATCCGCGTTTGCACTATATATTATAGTTGATATATGTATATTTTGACATACATGGTAGACGGGGATTGTTACGGAATAGTTTAGTTTTAATCTAACTTTTTAGCCTAGGAAAATAATGTTACTATAAATATCATATTCTAATAGATAAATAATAGAGTTAGTACTTCTATTGCCATGAAATATTAAACTTTAATATCTTAAAACTCTTAGCGCCTGTGATATCTCAATACTCATGCTCTATTCAAAATTATTGAGATATGGGTAAACATGGCTTACAACGTAAAGGTAAACATTTATATGGAACATTGGGAAAGATTTATGCTTATTGTAAAACTTATAGTTCAAGGGGTAAGCGCCTGGCACATTGACAACATGTAAATTATGTACCTATGTACCTTTTAAATAAACAATTCATAAAAATGCCAATGCTCTAAGGGGATTTAATAAAGTAATCCAAACTTCAGCATGGTGTAAGTCTTGACGCTTTAATTATAAGTGGAATTGAGGTCACAAGAGCAAGAACGGTCTAAGCTATATGTTTTACGAGAGTTCTTGGGGTTATCTCTATTAATAATATGTTGTCTATTCTTAATTTCTCGACCCACCAAGATAGTAAATATTATTATTAATAGTAATAAAATTTAGACCCCGCAAACACATTACGTTGAATACGGGAAATCAGTATTCAGTACTAGTAGTCCTACTACATATGGCATACCTACTTGTATGTGACGATCTTACTGAGTAAGGAATTATTTCACACGTTTACATAATATGTAAAAATCATGATTGCTACAAGAACAAATGATATAAAATAATAAGAAGTTCAAAATAAAAGTTGGAACTCATATTGTTTTGTGAGGTCCAACTTTGGCACAATAGGTATTTTCAGCGTTTATTCTAGAACGTCATATAAAACTACTTCCATATTTCAATTGGTCATAACACCAATTGTTGGTACAGAACTCTCAGTGTGCGAGTCCTACAGCAATTCTGTACACAGAATAAAAACTATGTTTCTAATATGCAGCAGAATATCATTATGTAATAGATACACGGTTTGTATCAAATTCCAACACGGTCAGATGATCCTTTAATATAGGTTCGGAAATTCATTTCATACAGGTTCCTCCTCAGAAGGTAATGTAAGTCCATGAACTTCGTTTGTTGCAGCACCAATGCCGCACCTAATCCCGCCTTATAGCACCATTGTAGCGCTGTTCTAGTTAGGACAGTGTGATAAGGCAGATCCACTTTTTCCTTCCATCTTATTTTTCGAGCTAGATATTTATTATTTGACGTTTTTTTTTTGTTTGTACAGATATTCTATAATGACATCAAGTTAGAGTTTATATGTTTTAACCGTTGTCACGGTACCGTAAAAGTAAAAAAAAGTTAAATGAAGCGTGTAAAAATGGTCCTTGAACCCCTATAATATTTGTTTTAATTGTTTTCGTTTATTATTATGCTTTGGACAGATAAACAGACAGAGTAGATTTAGTTATAGAGGTGAAAGGAACACTAAATATGTATGTTGACATTTAATTGCTTCAGATTGTTACTAAAGTTATAAATGTGCCAATTAATAACATATTAAAAACGTATCAATAAGTACGTGATGTTAGTTTCATGAAATCTGTAGAATATGAGTTACACACAAACTTAAGTTATCTATCTATGATAGCACGTGTTACGAATAACAAGTACGAACTCAAACTTGGCAGAAATGTTTTATGAAATCATATTATATTCAGCGGATAGCCCAGAGAATGAAAAATTGAATGGAAAAGCAATGTCCCCGCATAATGAGAGGTGCTGGTCGACCGGTTGAAATACCGGGAAAAATGGATGATTGAGACGTAACACTATATCTACCTGGATACGAGATATTTTTCATTTCATTAAAGCAACAAAAACAATTATTAACAAGGTTATGTTTTAATTACTATGTTTAATTACTATCTAAGTATGAGAGTTATGAAAGTGGAAGAAGCTACTAGGCAAGTATGTCAGAACCGTGCCATTTGGCACTCAATACTCTCTGCCTACCCCGTTAGGGATTTGGTGTGAAAATGAGTGTGTGTGTGTGTGTGTATAGCATGAGAATCTCCTCATCTCATGAGGTGTTTATTGAAAAACTCATTTGTCCAGATTAATTTTACGCAATCGGCTGGCCTTTCAAATATTAAACTTTCAAATCAATGGGGACTAAATACACCTTAAGTATCTTTTATCCCTTAGTCCTTCATACATCGTATAACTTTTCGTGGTTACTACAGTAACAGTAACGTGTAGCAACGTGTTTACCTACTATCAACAAAATGTCACGTAGTTTCGCTGATGATACTTCTATTAAATAAAAAAGAAATAGTTAATTTTTGCAGGCCACCGCAACGTTAACATTCAATATTTTTGTAAATTGATAGCGGTGGTTCTTTTTGCTCAGCCATTTAACAAAAATTGAATTCAAAACCGCGGTGACGTTGATTTAAACGCTGGTGCTGTACACGACGTGCAATATTTATATGAGTCTACAATCAAGGTACTCGTATACATATATAGAGATTCATTAGTATACGTATAATTTAGTTATCATAAATTGAACAGAGCATAGCTACCTTGTTACTTCGTTACTGTTGATTGTAAAAGCGTAGCAAAAATTTCGAACATTATTAGATTTTAGAGATTTCAAAAAAAATGTAGAATTAATAATAGGCACTATACATTTATTTTCCACGTTTCAATCCCGATTCGTAGAAAAAAATAATGTTGCATGCTTTCAAGGGTCGTTTTCATTTGTAAGTGCTTTTTAACGTGCTCTACAATGTTGTATTTCGCTAAAATTACAAAGTGAAATGTTGTATAAAAATTCAAGATTTGTTGTTTTAGGATTAGACTCTCATAATTACAGCATTTCATTATTATTTGTGGCTTATTTATTTTAAATAAAGCGAGGAATGCAATCATGTGAAATGTGTTGGTTATAGGTAAGTCAAAAACTGTCATGTAAATATGTGAACATATAATTCAATGCGGATTTAGCGCGGATGTCATCAGAACATAGATTTACCTGGATTATCCGGTGAGTGACGTGAGGGGTGACATATTTTATGGGATATATACGAACTGTGAAGCCTTCGAGAGATATAAATTTATGTTTATTTTATGTGCTTAATAGAAGTAACAATTTGACCAATTTTTAACAAGACAGGAATGTCATCTCGTAAAGTAAGATGATGATCATTTCACATGAAAATAATCATAAGTTCGTGATTTACCACATATAATTGTTGTTTATTTTCTGTCTGTATATCTTTCACATATAAATAATTTTATTGCGACCCTTTCAAATGTTTTTGGTATGCTAATATGGTTGAAAAATCTATTTATAAGCATAGTTAATAAGGATAAGAAAATATATTTGTGAATTGGGCAAACCGCATGCATAATTTACTTAATAATAAGATGATGTCTTCCAATCTTGAATAATGATTTGAATCCTTACTGTTTATAAAGAATGATTTTTTAAACAATGTTGCTTCAAAAGCTTTTATATATTTTATCAACGTGGATAGCTCATAATTTGTTTTTAATATAAATGAATTCAGATTTTTAAATAAAATTCACTTCTAAATTCTTCAGAAACAATCTCGGGCTTCTCAAGTCTCAAAAAATCCCTTTCGCTGGCAAATCGCTGACTAACAACTGGACTAACCTTTAACCGCATTCAATCAAACAGGGCACCTAATAAAATAATACAGGTAGATCGGTCCAAAGTCCTTAATTTTCGACCAGCAGCGGCTCACGTCAGCACGAGGCAGTTGACCTCGACAAGTTGCCCGGGTAAAAAGGGACCCTCTGGGCCCGTGCTCCCCAAGCCGTGTTATAACCGCTTTAGCGGTATAAACGATAATTATTTGCCTGTTATTTCACTAACCAAACCGTAATCAAAACGAAGCGAAAGCTAGGCGCACCTTTTCTTTCGAGTTTTAGAAATTAAAGATTTTTCCAAAAAGTTCCACTGTTCTATAAAATAATATTGTATATTATATGCGTATGTAGAACGCTGGTACATGCATTATGTATTATTTTTTAATATGTTTACGGTACTTTTTGATTTTGTGGGTGTCAATGCAAGGACATTTATTTCAACAACTCAATGAAGTAATGATTGGAAGTACGACGAAATTGGAAACATTGCCTTTTAAATTTTTAGTTCGATACTGCTGTATTTATTTAATTGGCATGAAATTGTCGTTACTTAATTATGTTTTAAGATAAGATTATTTTTACGAAAATTTAAATTAGGTAGCAAAAAAACAACCTGATACCGTTAAGCGGGTGATCGGCGGGCGACATCACTACCAACCAGAAATTTGAATCAATCTCAGAAAGTATTAAAATTTAGCCCAAGATTGACCATAAATAAGTTGCTGTCTCTTAGGACCGACGAGGACATTGAGTACCCCTTGAAGTAATTCTCCTGTTTCGGATGCTCTCCAATTTGCTTGGAATTGCCGCAGGATTACGAGGGTAGCGGTATTATCCCTGAACTATATGAGAATGAAGTCTCGATCTAGGACTATGAATTACAAGTAAATCCTTCTGACAATGGGACGTCTCTAAAGATAAGTAGAAATAAAATTAAGCACTTAATTGAAGCAGTTTTATGTGTACTTATATGGACATAGATTATCCAACATATTTTTTGCAGAATTTGTTCGTATTATGGATAATTAAAGGATTAAAATTTTAACAATTAATAATGATATTCTCATTATAAAACCTTAAACGTTTTACGCCGTTTGTGCCGAAAACTCATTGCCAGAGCTGTTTTCTTTTTTATTTCAATCATATTGCTTTGTATGTTATTGAAAAAGTAATAATATTTATACGGGTTTTCAATTTTAATTCGGGTCACTCGATAATTTATAAAATGGAACCTATGTTATCCGATGTAAATTTTCTTTTAGATTGGGTTTGGTTGTACGGACAGAAAATAAAGGAATCGTATTTTAAAAACAAATCATTAATGAACTTTAAAAAAAAATAAGGTACATAAAGACACTTTGACTGATTTATATATGTAAGTGTAGTAAGTGTAAAACGACGTTGAGTATTAGTAAAATATACAATTATATGTATGTAGTGCGTTCTTCTGCGATTGCTTAATTGGCTCCAGTGAGCTACGCACTTAAGTCGCCTAGTTTGAAGTGTTAATTTATCTTTTTCGGTTGGCTGACGTTGAGCGATTCGTTATACAACTGTATTTGTGTGCCGTAATGAATCTTTACTGCCAATCATTTATATTCCCGGGCACTCCCGGCAAAGAAAACAACCTTGTATAATACTTATTTGCTCAGACAGTAGTCCTTAACAAGCGACGCTCAAAACTCTTTATGAAACAATTACTTTGTCTTAGAAACTGACACGATTTTAATCTTATATTGAAATGAAACGTTGTTATTAAGTGATGATATTTATGTAACATTTAACTCTGTTAAAATAAGAAAGGTGGGGGTGGTAGTAAATGCCAAACCCTGAGTCATGTTTAGTTTATTAAAATAAATCATTTACTTTACTATACTGGTAAGTGATGGAAACATAACATCAAAAGAAAAAGAACATAATATCTATACTTGACATTTTTGCAGAGACTTAGATAAAATAAATTTTATACCGAGTTAAAGCCAAAAGTATAAGTAAGTAGAATTATAAATAGTCTTATAGTTAAAACTGCAACCGCTAATATCCTATCTAATTATTTATATAATATGATACTTCTGTATCGATAAATCTACATTTATATTTATTTACTTGTGATTTTAAGTATAAAACATTTGTATTGAAACTAATGCCATCAGTCAGCCATCAATTTAAAAAAATATTGAAATCGGAAAGCATAATATGCTATTCATTTCTGTGACGGTTTATTATTACAAACACGGAAAAGCATTTCATTTCCATCCCTGTACATGATAATAAATAAACATGGCAAGATTTTTGTTAAGCCAAATCAAATTTTATCAATCCATTTAACATCGATATATCAATTTTTCCAATGCAAAGCACAATCAAATTTAAACGTGACGTGACGTGATTCAAATTGCTATGACGATAACATTAATGTAATTTATGAATAATATTTTATGTAATTTTTGAAACCATCACAAAACTTCAAATCTTTAATTATTAAGAATAAAAATGAAAATTACATTAAATCAGTTGTTCCTACTGTAAGCAGTCTAATTCACAATTTATTAAGCAATTGAAGAACTGTTTAAATCACTTTTTAAAAGTGTCATATAATAGTGCTAAGTTTTGAGAATATATCAAAACGTAGGTCTGAATTTATGCTAAATTAAAAGCAGATTCATTCACTGTTCCGTTGTTAGAGACATCACAGGGATTTACGGCGCACGGAGAATGAATGCGACGCATGATTGCACTGCACAGATGTTTTTTGTGTCACCGTCTGAAGTGACAATATGTAACCAAACAGATTCATGCATGATTCGTGGAAACCCATGTGCATAATGCACAGGAGCGTTTGAAACACTGACTGTTTTTTATGCTGAAAACAATAAACACATGAAGTAATCTTACTTCATGTGAAGTAATCTTACTTCATGTGTTATGGGCAGTTTGAAAAAGTTATTGTGTGATGTTTTTATATATTTATTATCCTTTATCATATTACTTGTGCACATATTTGCTATAACGCTGCTACTAAGACTATCAGAGGGCATCCAACCAAACATATTGTTCACGAAGTATAAAACCCAGCGTTTGTATAGCGAATGATTTTAATAAATGATTAATTAATACTTGGAATCTTGTTTGTATTTAACCGATTAAGAAAAAGGAAGAAGTTCCCAATTAATTTTATATATTTTTTTATGTCTGTTCGCGCATAACTCGTTCGTTTGTGACCCGATTGTTTTTTTTTATAATTATTTAACTTTGTACTTCAGAGATAAACGACATGTTGCCTCAAAACTAATAGGAATGTTACGAATAGAATGTTATGTATTCGCGCTTAACTTTTTTGTTCATGTACCGATTTCGACTTTTCGATTTGATAAGTTCAGTATAATATTAAGGCGTTTCTTTTTTTACATAATAATTTAATCTTGAATTTGTAGTTAAGTATTAGAAACGTGAAAACTTAAACGAGCCAGCTAGTAGCCATCCACCACTCAAAAGAGTGAAAAAAGGAACCAACTCTAGAAAGAACTAAAAAAAATATTATATTGATGCCGATGCCAAGTGTGCCAGGAGAGTAGGTCTATGAATCGCGCATCGTGATGAAGAATAGCTATGACGGTTCAGGACATACAGCCCTAAAACACACTACAGATATACCGTCAGAGTTAGTAATAGGGTTCTGTTGGCCACCTTTCGGCACGGAACTCTAAAAACGTCTAAAACTGTCTCTTAAATAGGCTGATTCTTTAATATTTTTTTTTGTTACAAATTTTAATTGGAGTGGAATGGCCGGATGTTTGTCTAGGACTGTGTAATTTTTAAATAAATAGTTTTGAAGTTTTTAAAAGCAGATGAAAATTGTTTTTTTCTTCTTATGGGCGGGTCCCAAATAAATTCAAAGTTAAAATATTCTGACCCTGAATAGGGCTGAGCATAGCAATAGCAATATGAAGCTAGTTTTTGTTTTCTAAAACGAATAAATTACTATTATTTGATTAGTCCGTTGAATACTTATAATTTATTTTAATTATTTCTTCTATTATTTTATTGACATTTACATTGACTTTAGTTAGTAATTGAATTTTAGTAATTAATACAATTGAGGCATTCAAAATAGGTACGTAACCATGCAAATACGTACAGGCACGTTAACACAAACGCATAAATGTCTAATACGAGTGACAGAGCGTAGTATCAACATAAGTACGATAAACTTCGTTCATTTGAATAGTTAACATTTAATAAAAAAATATAACATGCTACATTTTATATTCGGTTCATAGAGAAAGATTAGAGGGATTTACGCTACATGAAAAATGAATGCGGACGTGTGATCGCACTTGAATAAGTGTAGTTCTTTGTGTCAGCATAAAGCGAAGTTCTTACATTTATTACGACAAAAATGAAAAGTTTCCTCGTAATTACTAGTATAGTAACATAAATAATAATAAAATTGTAATTTTCTATATTAATAGAATACAATTTTATTAATGTACATATAAAGATCATAATTGTATGTATTTAACACTTTTTTATAACTTTTTAAACAGTTAAAACCACAACTTTACCAATTCATTCTTTAAACAGGAAAAGTAATAATAATTAAAATATTTTTCATTACAAGAAAGTTTTCAAAAGTTCGTTTGTCACATTAATACAAAAGAAACAAAGTTTTTCCTTGTAAATAATTATAAAGTTAAATAATAATATATACTTACGATAAGCCTAGATTAGGCGAGCACTAATTTAGTCATAAATTACACAAAAATTAATGCTTCCACAGGTGCTTTTCATGGTAAATTAATGTGGTATTAGTCTCATGATTTGAACACAATGAAGACCTAATTACTGGCATGCTTTTAAATAACAACGCTGAAGGCAGACCCAATGTTACGAGCAAAAGGTTACATTCGCGGGCCCGGAGCGAAGTGCGGACGATCTACGCGGGTCGACGAGCTACGAGCTACGAGCTACGCGACGCGACGCTACGTGACTGTCGGCGTCGGCGGAGCGAGCGACCGCGGGGAGCGCGTGGGTCGCACTGGTTCCGCTTGCCGCTTGCTGCGAATAATCCATACCCGAGAGGCGAGGAGGCTGTATTTACCGGACCAGAGGGCGGTCGGGCGACCAGCTCCGACTGCCGCCGCCCGGAGCTCTGTTAACCAAAGTCGCGCGGCGAGCCTTGTGCGCCCCGAGGGCATGTTGACACAATTTCAAATAATGTCACATAGGTAATTTTAGCGACTGTGGAGCCATGAGTATTTTAAACGTAAACATCCAACAGAGCCGATTGGTTCAATTTAAGTTACAAATGAAACACAGACTCTTGACAGGCGAAGAAGGATCTATCTTTAACTATACACGTAAAAAGTTTTCGCTAATACAGTTGCCATTAATCACTTCGGACTGAATGGACGGGACATCTGCAGACCTATGCTTTTCTAGCAACTTTAACGTTGAGGCTATATGGTATGAAAATAATAATTATTTAATGTACTAATATTTAACTTGGTATATTCATGTAACGTGAGTTACTTTTCTGTAGTAAAAAGTTTATATTGTTAAAGACACTAGTTTATTAATAATTAGAAGTCTTTGTCATATGTCTTAACAAATATTTTTTTTCTACGTGCATGAACATACAAAAAAGGTTCACATAGCGGCATAACAAAGACAAAGCAGGTACGCAAATCGGCAATCGAATTTGGAAATAGCAAAGCGGCGCGGCAAACATTGTTCCATACAGGTCATCGATTTCATTAAAACAATAATTGATATATGATGAGCTTTATGCCTGGCATTGCTCGCCGGTCGTCCACTTGTTTTTCGATTTTTACGCAGAAGATACTTGAAGGTAAGAGTTAAACCTGACCTATGATTCGCGCGTATCGCTCATAATCTAAGTAGCAAATCTTGTCCACACATTTTTCTGTATTTTTAAGTTTACAGACACATAGTCAGAAAGACAGACAAGATGACAAACATTTTATAATAGAAGTTTTGAGTTTACTGATACGAGAAAAAAAACACAGTTTCAAAATATCACGGCAGGTAATAATGTCAAACCTACCCTGTATCAATAAATATCAAATGTTAGGAATAAATACAATTTCCTTATCAAGATATAGAATGTATAGAGAGGGCAACATTGTATTATTTACAACCTTTGACATCACGACTCCTCCAAAAACACTTGAGATATCAAACGAGATTGGAGGCGAGGATTTTTGCTCCGTGTTGTTGCGATAACAATAAATAACGCCAACGTGACCGGTTTATTAGTCGCTGCATTAGGTAGGTGTGGTCGGAAAATAAGATTTCAGATTTCCGACGCATTTTTGCAGATATTGTCTTGAGCTACCACGCACGTCTACATAAATAAAGGAAAAAATCAGAAATTTGTCACTTTCTATGTTCGTGTGGTTCACATATTATTTCTGTTTTTATAGAATAACTTGATTAGCAGAGCTTATTGGGGTTTCATAGTCACCTAAGATCAAAGTCGCCTAACTGTCTGACAGGTTCGAAAAATTTAAGGTTTCACTGTGAAAATAAAAAAAACGGTTCGAGGTAATTGGTAGGTAATGAAATCGTGTGGAAAACCTCGTAGAAATTTGGCAACACATAATTTGTTTTGTGCTAACCTCAACTATGTATGCCCAGTATGTGAGTTTATTGACCATACCCTTTGTGTCTAAATGGCTTTTCAGAATGATTTATTACTAGTGTATATGGGTATTTATTAGTTCCTTTTTATTATTGCAGCTTATATAGTTACAAAATATAGCGTCCATTTATTCTACACGAAATATATGTATTTGTATGTAGCAGTGAATAAAATGAATCCTTTTATCGAAAAAAGGTCCAATGTATCCTACCAGCCCTGGAACATGCCTAACAATAAATGTTAGAATGAAAATGGTCATAGTGATGTGCCCAAAGTACCTATAACCGATTTTTTCGGAGAAAGGAAAGGAAAGATACATGAAACTAAGTTGGTTGACACGAAAGGCGGTTGTGCCTCTTGAGAGTAGGGTAAAAGATGTTTTGGCTGTGTCAACTGACGTGAACATTTATGAAGGGTTTTTACGCTCTTCGGTGTGTGCAAAGATTCAACGTATCGATGCCTTTTAGTAACAAGATAACCTTAAGTTTATATTTGTCATGTAGAATAGTATATGGATATGGATAGCAGAAGGTTGAAAAATGTTCTATTGATTCATTTATTACCGGATAGTACCTATGACCTTTCGTAGGTCATAGGTGTTCTAATTAAATGCATGCATGCATAACTATCACGTTGTATTTCTTTTTCTTACAACACCATATGTTGGATGTAGGTATGGATATCTATAATTTGTATGTAAGCAGAATAAAATAATTTACCTTTAAGACAAGCCATGAGCTATTTTTACTTTAACATTTAGCCCCTCAACATAATGATGTTATTAAAAGATTAGTCTATATTAGCCGGTTTGTTATAATGTCACAGCTAACACTTGGTTGAGTTATATTTATCTATATATGATAACTACAGGTATACTTATTAGGAATAAGATCTCAATAAACGTTAACATTAAAACCGTTTACGTTAAATTCATTACAAAGTTGGACTAAAGAACGAAATATTCAAATTTAGTGGGTAAAAAAAATATTTTATAGATGGTAAGTTCGATTAGGACAGGTATCATTGCCACCATCATAATCCTCCGTAAGGCAGTACTTATAAATCGATTTTCTTTGGAGAAGTATGACTATCGCTCATACTTTGTTGAAGTAGGGGGAAATATTTACGAAGGGGAACATTTTGTCTTCAGGGACAGTAGGCAGTTTTACATTTATCATGATCACACATTATTTCAACATTTTGTATCACAATATTTTTTATTGTATAAACATTAAATATAGCAAATGTGCCTGTATTCTACATCATGATAAGTAATCACTGCCGCCCTTTGACATCTGTAATTATTGAAGGGTTTCGTACCAACTGACTGTGTTGACGCCAATTGGAATGTAGTTTTATACGGAGATCCAGAAATAGCGGGATTGTATATGGAGTACTTTTTTTTATTTAGAATATTTGTTCTTGCAGCAACTACACTTATACATATTCCGTGCAAAATTTAAGGGTCTAGTGGTGGTAGTTTAACCACTCATGACATAGATGCCTGTGACAGACTGACGAACGGACGAATAGCATAATAATTAGTATAAGGGTAGTTGGGTGCGGAACCCTAAAAAGATTTTGCCTCTCAGAAGATTTTGAATGTAGCCCTAGCCGTGTGACCTCCGCGGTTAATCTACAGGAGTTTGATAGAAGGATCAAATATTAATAAAATTGTATAAAGCAATATAGGCATGTAGATAGATCATGTGATTTATTCGATTCGCAAACGGAAATCTGATGGAAACGGAAAGCTATCTGTTACATTCTTTTCCTCTGGCATCGCTTCAAAGTCAATGTCAGAAGTTTTTTATTCAATTAGACTTTCACAAGTACTTTTGAATGATAAAACTTTAGCATAAGAGCAAAACTTGGATGTCGGATCTGAACAGTGGAATTTTGGCACATTTGATATTTGTTTCGGATAGAACGGAGACGAAGCTGAAGCAAAGAACGAAAAGTTAAATTCAAAATTTTCCGAGCAGTCTGTGCAGCGAAAGGCTGACCTCAATTTAAATTTTTATCCTCATTAAAAGTTGCTCATTGGTTCCAGGTATCAAATTAAAGACACAAACAATTCACTACAACTTCAAAAAATGTTATAAAACTGCCGTAATTAAGACGCAAAAACTACCTAGCTAATTACATTTTGTAAACTGTTATATTTATGAAATGGTTCATAATTTATAATTTCTGAAAAACAAGGTAACATTTTTTTACACTCTCTACAGAATATAATATGTCCTGTAAACACAGAATTATCATACTAACTCGATGACAAACATGCCCTTGCGGAGGAATAACGAAAATACATCATGAATGTTTGATTCATTTAAAGCAGATATAATTAATTTAATGAATCTAAAGCAGATTGATGGGCAAACAATACTTGTCTACATGTATACTCCTAGCCACCAGCCTGGGTGCCAGGGTGAGCCACTATATCTTTTCGTACTAATTAATATATGAAATATACTTCAGAAAGTGTGATCGCTGGTCATATAATCATTTGATTTTTTTATTGTTTAAAGGTAGCAAACGGCAAGTTCGTTTGATAATACACCTGATACCTAAGTGGTCATTGCCGCCCATGGATATTAGTAATCATCCCTGAGTACGATTGTATAGTACCCGAGGTTGCCCACAAATGCGTTGTTATCCTTAATGACTAAGATGTTCGCCTCGTGGTTAAGTATAGCCGGCAACCATGCCTCTCCAAACCGAAACATAACAAATTGTTTCATCAAACATTGTGAGGATGGCGGTGGTACTTCCTCGTTCGAATATATATTCGGAGTATCTATACTACTTCGGATTATCGTCCGTCTTAAAAGCTTTTAGAAATGATTAAAATATTTGAAATGAATGATTGGTAAGTAAATGATATTGAAATAATTTGATTTAATAATCAAATTCCTTAAACATCAAGGGAAAAAATTAATATTGCAAAAATGTTATCTTTTCTCTTAACCAAACCAATTATAGTAAAATACTGAATGAAGTGAGTATTTTCAAAGATAGGCAATTACTTTCTGTTGTATACTTTTCTTGATAATATGCAAATAATATTTTTTAAATTCGGATATACTCGTATATCTACCTATATTTTAAATGAACTGTCTGTCTGTCTGTTTGTTCCGGCTAATATCTGGAACGGCTGGACCGATTTTGACGGGACTTTCACTGGCAGATAGCTGATGAAATAAAGAATAACTTAGGCTACATTTATTTCAGAATTATATAATATAATATGAACCCGGACCGAATTTATTACAAGTATTTTATTTAAATTTAATTTTTTTAATTTAATTTCAACCATAATCTCTTTATTATTTTATGTTGCACCTTCACATTCACAAAAAAATCCGCGTCCCTATACACTTTAATTGAATAAAACAGTGCTTCATTTCTGCTATAGGTACCGCAGTAGTTCCCGAAGGCATCCTTTAAAGTTTCACCACACATCCTTCTTTACATTAAAGTACGTTTCCGATGTTCTGCTTCATTTAGTCTCCGTATACTAACTACACATACAACAGTAATATACACTCGTATGTGTCATTCATTACACACACTGGTATATAATATGTCTCAGGTACAATGAAACCTCGTAGGTAGAACGTATTGTCAGATAATGAAACCTACATTAATTACGCCCGCGGTTTGACGAGACATTACCGTAAAGAAACAAAGATATTACATTGATTACAAGCTTTGATTAACTCTTCGACGTGAGTACTTCGCTAAAGTGCTTTTATATTACTTTTATACAGTGATGGTATCCGAATTCTTATATCTATAAATTAGGCAGAATAAGTGCGTATTTGTAATTGTTTTAACCGGAACAAAACAAATAACTCGACCAATCACCCTAGCGATATAAAATTCGACTAAATTAACATGTTTAATTTTCTGTGCTTTGTTTTGTAAGGTAATCAAATACTGAAATAACTACTATTTTTTTTTACCAACTATAGACCACGGAAAGATCTACCTCCCTTTTTCCATTTGCGGGCGCTATTTTGAAAATTTATGTAGTTATGTCAGTACCACAATTCTGATGAATCCAACGACACCTCATATGTCTAAAACTGTCCAGCCGTTTGGGCTGTGGGCGTGCCAAAAAAATGGACATACGTACATACGCACGAAAAACATTACTCTCCTTCTGACGTAGTTGGTTAATAAATAAATTAAAAAATATATATATTTTTAAAGAGGTCTGTTAAAATATACCAAATCCAAATTTTCCAAATAATCCAGTTTTTAACCGACTTCAAAGAAAAGGAGGTTCTCAAGTCGACGTGTATATATATATTTTTTTATGTATGACCACGCATAACTTT
>DWNR01000700.1:0-18090 GCA_018250455.1 Polygonus leo | reverse complement strand
GGGTAGGCAGAGAGTATCGAGTGCCAAATGGCACGGTTCTGACATACTTGCCTAGCTTCTTCCACTTTCATAACTCAGTTACCGACAGTTCGCCTCCCGAATTATGGTTTTTTGGTTATTTTTTTAAATGATTGTATCACTATATAATATTAAGTAATCGTTAAATTATATTTCTGTGTAGGCACGTATAGTAATACACATTGTGAATGAGGGCTAAGTCGAAATAAAAACGATCTAATAAGGTCACGACCCAATTGTGATGAAAATGCATTTTTTTATTTTGGGCTCGGTGTTTATTTATTTATTTCTTTATTTGTTCTTTATTGAACCAAAAATACATTATGGTACAAAAGGCGGACTTAATGCTAAAAAGCATTTTCTACCAGCCCACCTTGAGGAAGCGCAGGGAAAGATAAAGCGGTACAAGAAATAATGAGAACAACAATTATAAAAAGAAGAGATATAAGATAGGAGAAAAGGAAAAAATAAAGTGACATAAGTTACAAATTTATTGGTATCAGATTTACAGTACAGTATGGTATCATTAAGTATAAACCAAGATAAAGAAATTATATTTGATAGGTATATTAATAAGAAAGTTGTTTAATTATTTCATTATTATTTGTTATTCTTGTACTTTTTCTGCACTGTAACTTCTTATACATTTTCGTACAAAATCGACATTGGATTAAAACATGGTAAGTAACATAATTGTTCAAAGTCAAAAAATACGCAGCAACATTCGGATTACTCACAACTGATAGTTTGCTACATGCTTGTACTTCAATCCTACTAATATTATAAATGTGAAAGTTTGTTTGTTTGGATGTTTGTCCGTCAATCACGCTGAAACTACTGAACGGATTTTGATGAAATTTGGTATACAGACAGGGTATGAGCTGACTTGGGTGATAGGATACTTTTTATCCCGATTAAATGCTCCCTTGGGATAAAACAGGAATCTTGATAATCGTCAATCACGCTGAAAGTACTGAACGGTTTTTGATGAAATTAGGTTTACAGACATAGATTATAGGATACTTTTTATTCCATTTAAATGCTCCCGTGGGATAATCCAGGAATCTAAAAAGAAAAATTACCCGCTCTCTCTTATATGACGCAAACGAAGTTGCGCAGGTCAGCTAGTTACACATAAAAATAGGTACCCCACATTCACATGTCCATCTGTAGTTAAGCCGAATCGACAATCGCGCACAACTGTTAATGGGGGCGGTTTCTATTAGTTTTTATTATTCTACCAACCCTTAGCAGTTTTCCTTATTGCCGGCGTAATCGCTTGCCGATACATCGGATGTAAGGGTTCTCATGTGCATTGAAGGTACTGTAGAGATATACCGTATTGTATGGTATTTATTTAATGAGACAAACATGTATTTCGTAGTACTACAGCTATGAAGTATACACTCGAATCTTCATTACCACCATAGGCCATTTTTGTGACATAGCTAGACACACTTTAATATTAATATTTTAGGTAATAATATTTTTATTCTTTCAATAAATAGCAAGCGATAATTTAATTGGCATACGCAGATACCAATTAAATTATCGCTTTTATTGAACGTATCGCTTTTATGGAAACGTATTGACTAAGTTATCTGAAGTACAAAAATTAAAATTTTCAAATATTTTTAATAAATAACAAAATAAATGGAAGTACTTATGTAAACTATATCCGATGACAAATAAATCAGTCACTCACATCGCACAAAAGAAAAACTAAATAAAAAACAAGAATCACAAAATTGTACCAGTAATATCAGATCAATTTTCTTTTGGAAATCGATAAAAATATCTATCTAGTCACCAAACCGGTTAAAACTTAAAATTACAGAGTCCACCCGGATATTACATCCGGCTATTAAGCAAGCAGACTGCATTTGATACCCAGTTATCTCTACCTGCAATTTCCACGGCCCGACCACTACACATGTCACGCTTTGTGCCACCACAAAAAGGCACAATGCGAACAAAAGGAAAGGCCTGAGGCACAAATCTTAATCTTAGCATTCATTATGGGGAAAATGGCGAACCTGAATTTATTCTGGCGAACCTCGGCCGCGCTTTATGAGCGAAAAGTAGCTTCACTCGCAGCAAAAAGAAAAAAAATACACTGATAGCATTAAATGTTATTTTTTTCATCATGAAAATTGGTTACCGTTGCCGCAAGAAACCCTTATGTATTCTGGAAGGAAGGTCAATTCACATCTATCACGTGGTAAAATGATTCGTGTTGGGGACCGCCTTCAATCCTCGTTAGTCCAGAAAGGGATGTCCTTTTGCCGGCGGTCATTAGTTTGGGAAAGGGAGATCTCCGCCAGGCTGGCTATTCGTGTATGTAAGAGGGACCAGAATCCACATATCTTCGTGGCTTGATTGCTAGTTATATCAGCAACACTCTTAGCGAACGTCTTCGTTCTCAGGACTTTTTTTATCGTCTTAAGGTAAAAGACGAGCATGCAGTCCACCTGGTGGTAAGTGTTCACTGCCGCCCATGGTAATTCGTGATCATCACCGAGTTCAATTGTATCGTACTTGAGGTTGACCACGGATGCGTCGCTACGCTTGAGGTCTAAGATGTTCGCTTCGCGTGCAAGTATAGCCGGCAACCACGCCTCTCCAAACCGAAATACAATAAATAGCTTCACGGAAGATTATGAGGTCAAACTATATGAGTTCTACCACCTGGTCACCTGACCTGGGGTCGCAATGTATCTCAACTTCAGGAACGATTTGATCGTACTCGGGGATAAATAAAAATGTCTATGGGTGGCAGTAAGCCATTACAATAAGGTGGAATGCAAGCAACCTATGTTACCTTTACAATAAAAATAATGTAGCACCTACTTAATTTGCAATTTTGCACACGCAATTTTGGCTACAAGCAAAAACCATAAAATCCGCGAAAACTTCACCTGGAAATCGAACCAGCTCTCAACGTACTTCCCACCACTAAACCTGCCCGCTTCCCAGCACACCTGGAACGGGCAATCGCTCCCGACTGTAATGAGGGAGCATATTACTCGATCGCCCGCCGGCGTTTTTAATTTGCCGGGGAATCACCATTTTTTTGAGTTTGACGAGACACTGGGAGTTATTACAATGAATTCTTTGCTAAATTATGCATAGGTTGCTTATTCCTACGGGTTACTGCTGTAATTTAGTAGTTATTTGTCGTTGCAATGAATGAGAACGCCAGAAACAACAGATGATGTATGTTATTAAAGATTATTTTGAACAAAAATATTGTGGTGACAATTTTTTTCGTCATAATTACCAAAATTATTTATAGACTTATTGTTGTATACATAGATGTTATACATTACACCCATTTTCCTAACTTAGGTGATGAGTGTGTGAGGTGACTTAGTGATGTTAAAAATAATTTATGTTTCGGCCGAAAATGTGCGGTTGCCGACCAATCCTAAAAAAAACCGGCCAAGATTTTGTTGTCAGTACCAAAAGTACCTTATGGGAGTCGTATTTGGCGCCAACATCAAAATTACAAAACAATTATTTTTCGCTTTTCATTTTATTCATTAATTTCATGGCTTGTTCTATCTTTTCTTGAATTCTTTATCTCACCATTTTAGTGATGTATAATCCTTGGTTACTACTGTTACTGATTATGTATCAGTAGGAATAACATCGATCCAATTAAAGTTATGCCCGAGTGAAACAACCTCAAAAACAAAATCAGGCTCGTATACTTAAGAGATCTCCGATCTCCTCGCCATAAATACGATACATTCATGACGCAACTCCTATAAGTAATCCCATAATAATAATATTTTTATGCGTCATAAAACAGATTAATGAGTTATTAGTATCATAGGGAAGGCACCATAAACAGTATTAATGAGCCATCGCGGTGATGTTATTATCGCGTTCGCTTATCGGATTAAGCTCACTACCGTACCGTGCTATGACCGTACCTTGAACGTCATCTTAACGGCTTGAAAATATTCTTATATTATACTAGCTACTGCCGACGGCTTCGCACGCGGGATTATACAATTTTAACAACGGTAGGTACGACATATACTTTTTTGATTAAAATAAAACAAACGCTAAATTTTAAAGGAAGTTTGTCAGAATACATCAATCAAAACCACATTTAAGTCGGATCAGTTGTTTCTGAGATAAGCGCACACAAACGCACTGACAAAAAATCTAAAAAAATATTGTTTTGGGTTCTTATACTTTATCAAAGACTACCAATAACGATGTCTCTCAAATATCTTCCATGTACAGAGCTATCACTTTATTTTACGAATAGATGGAAATTGATAACCTTCATAAATACGGTGTATATATGGAAAGATGTCCACCTTTTTTTTTTGGTAAAAGAAAAGCAAACGAAGGTGCAGTCCATCTAATAGTATGTCGTCACTGCCAGTGGACATTTGTATCTAACCCAAGTACGATTGCACCCGAGGTTGACCAGAGGCAATTCAACGGAATTTAAACAGGTTGAAATGGGGAATTAAGGCTTGTTAGGTATCCATAAAATACTAGTGAGCCGGAACAAACGTTCTCCTACCTTAAAGACTACAAATGCGCCACCCTTTGGGTTTAAAAGTTACTCTACTTAACCCTAACCTATCTAACTCTCAAGCTGAACCAAGTTAAATTTAGTTACCAAGTATACTTATGCAAAATTATATTAAAATTTATTATTACTTTCGAATGTTAATGAGAACTTATATAGTGATAAGATTTTTTACATTAAGACTAGCTGACACCGCAGACGTCGTTCTACCAATAACGTTAAATGTCCAAACATAATAATTTCATAAAAATAGACGTCATAATCGAGATTTAAACTATCCTATCGCTCAAGTTGAACTAGTCTATATAAACGTACAAGATTTCAATAAAATCCGCTCAGTATTTTCAAACATGACATTTGTATATATAAAGTTAAGATGTCCAAGATATTTGACTTTTTTAGTATCGCATATTTATGCAACAAAAAGGGTAATTCTTTCTTTCTAATTAATATCAAATGGTTAAGTAGCTTCAACGATTGATATGGTCGAATAGGTATATTAGCTATTTAAGTAGTTTATTAGTATGTTACTGTGTAGTAGGGCACATGTTATC
Source organism: Polygonus leo (assembly GCA_018250455.1). NCBI lineage: Eukaryota > Metazoa > Arthropoda > Insecta > Lepidoptera > Hesperiidae > Polygonus > Polygonus leo. The sequence goes on along the minus strand of DWNR01000700.1, from coordinate 12,963 downwards.
TGGAAATAGATATATCTTTGTTTCTTTATAATACTAGGTTAAGCAGCATCAAATCGCTCCGCGTCCGCAACTCGCGCTCACGCGTTACCTTTTACGATCACCACGGTTTACGTGTTCTACAAAGATACGGACTATTGACGCGGATGTCCGAAAGTTCGGGTTTGGATGCGGCGTTATTTGTTTTTTTTTAATATATAAAAATTCTCGTGTCGCGGTGTTTGTTTCCAAACTTCATGGTAACTTCCAAACGGATCGACTCGACCTATTCTTATGAAAAGTTGTGTGCATATCGGGTAGGTCTGAAAATCGGTCAACGCCTATTTCTTTATACCCCTATAATGTTAGGCGTGGTCCACCCCTAAAGATTTTTCTTGAGACAATATTTTTTGATTTTATTTTTTTATAATTCAGCATAGAAAAATACACATAACCCTAACTTTTCACCCTTCTACCCTCAACCTCTATTTTAAATTTTTTTTATGGCAGAACAACGTTTCCTGGGTCAGCTAGTATGTCATAAAAGTAACTACTGTTTTTTTTGGTATGTTGTACACATATTAAATAAATAAATGCATGTTTCTTCCTTCTGTTTCTATAAACTAAATTAAGCTATGATAGCAGCAGCAAATCGCTCCACGTCCGCAACTCGCGCTCACGCGTTACCTTTTACGATCACCACTGTTCACGTGTTCTACAAAGATACGGACTATTGACGCGGATGTCCGAAAGTTCGGGTTTGGATGCGGCTCTGTTAGGATTTTTTTGATCTGAAAACTTCTATACCAACGATGGGCAGAGTAAACTGGCGTGGAATCGTGTCATCAACAGATTTACGCTTAAGGTATTGCAAAATAGTCAATAACTACTTAAAGAGTAAACTCGTGTTAGCTATTTACCAACAATTAAATGGTTTTGTTCCTGTGCACCGCTCACTAGAACCAATTGAACGCGCTCAGCGACAGTGCTGCGTCCCAATCCTCACAGTGGCGAAAGGAGTACATATGCATTTTTTTAACTGTTTATTTTTTAACTGATACGCCGTAGCGGAGAATTGATTGATAGAAAAATTGCTATAGGGTGACATTAATATATTTAATTTAGATGGATGTTAATAATTTAATCATTATGAAATTTAAAATTTTAATACCAAAATTCTAAGTTTTCACTTTTGTCGGCAGCCCCTAAGACTGCCAATATATTTTTTATATTGTTAGTAATGGTAGAACTCTTGTATATTGTATGTTGCTTCTAGCCAACGGTTTGAAAGATGGCTGACGGTAAGAGAAACGTTGAGGTGCCCCCTAGGAGTAGGGGACGTTTAACACCAGCTAAGCTTATTATACGAATTTAGTGTAAGTGGCATATATAAACACAAGTATAATAAAATACGTTTATAATAATTAAAAATCCTAATTCTAAAAATGTAAATACAGGAATAATGTAAAATAGGAATATTGCGCAGATAAATTATGTGAAAACTCGCTTGTCTTTTTTTATTGTATAAACAATGTATTCATAATATAACAATTTGAATATAACATAACATAAATAATATAACATAAATATAACAATTTGACATACATGTTATGAGGGTGGCGGTGGTACCTCCCCGGTCGAATTAAACGAATTCTAGCACCTGGCAAAATGTGCATACAACAAAAACTATGGCTGTATAATAAAAGGTAGGTACGTTAAAATGGCGCATCCATTTTGCAATATAAGAACATCCTAGTCCAAAGCTAATAGCGATCGCCTAATAGCCCCGGCACTAGTTGTAGCCTCGTAAACGTCCGCCCTTGTTATTGGACGTCGATATCTGTATCCTAACCACTATTGGGGGAAACAGAAGTATAATCCTGGGGATTATTGGTCTGTAACTTAAATATACAAGACAATGTTTTTATACCTTAGAAAAAACTTCAAAGATATTAATTTCCTTTTCTTATTCTTTGGTTTTAAGTTTAATTTTATTATTACACACACACATCTTCACGCCAAATCCCTAAAGGGGTAGGCAGAGTGTATTTAGTGCCAAATGGCACGGTTCTGACATACTTGCCTAGCTTCTTCCACTTTCATACTTTTTTATTTTATTATTCCTAGGTATAATTTGTTCATTGAAGCGGCCGTAGTATTAACAGTTTATTAAAATTTAGTTCACTGCAACTTAATATATACGATGGACAGCGTAGTCTTAACCATTTTTCAGGTGGTAGAACTCGTTTAGTTCGACCGGGCAGGTACCACCGCCACTCTAATAATCCCTAAAGCAATTCGGTTTGTAGAGGTGGTTGCCGGCCAGAGGCGAACATCTTAATCCACAGGGGTAGCAACGCATCTGTTGTCAACCTAAGGTATTATTAAACCTTACTTGGGAATGACTACTAATATCCAGGTGCCGCAAAACACTTACCATCAGGTGGACTGCGTGCTTGTTTGTTATGTTTATTCGATTGATGATCGATGAAAAAATCGATGGTTTATTCGAAACCACATCCTCGAAAATCCACCACTCACATTTATCACTGCAATATATTCCCCTGACATGTCATAATAATTACATTTATTAGTTATTCCCATAAAATTCGGGAATTTTATACCGCCATATAAAGTTTGAGGTGCCAATATACTTTTTATTTTATGTACGTAATCAGCTGTGACTATAATATTGAGGTTATAATGTGGACGTTTTTCTGTTTTTCTGGTTTGAAACGTGTGCGAGAGATTCTAGAAATTTCTACTTTCGAAATAGCGAATAACTACTCTAATAGGAAAATTTGACCCAGTCTCTCTTAAATGACGCAAACGAAGTTCCGCGTATCAGTTAGTTAACTATATTTCACTTTTTAGTTCCTTTTGAAGTCAGTTTTTTGTAAAAAGAAAATTGTTTTGTTCATAACTTTTCATCCATTAACAAATAAACTGTCAATGAAACACACACAGTAACCGATCGCCCACAAAACAGAACGGCAATCAAAATCAGCAATAAACACTCAGCAGCGCCGCGCCGCGGAATAAAATCATCATTAATTCGTGTTCTCGACAACAGAATGGACCACTCTTTATTGAACAACCTGTATTTATCGCGGCTAGTGATGTGAAACTAAATATCGATTGAATCGATAATATATCGATACGTCATCATGCACTCCACGTCGTACTACTAGATGCATTACTAGGTGACAGAACTTGTGAGGTACCAATGCTATCCTCATAATCCTCCGTGAAGCAATTATTGGGTTAAGGCTTAAAGAGGACTGGTTGCTGGCTATAATTGCACACGAGGTGAATATCTTAGTATTCACGGTTAGCGACGCATCCATCGCGATGTGTCCATCCTAAGTACAATTAAATCGTACTAGGGGTTGATTACTAATTTTCATGGGCAGCGGTTGCCACTTACCATCAGATGGATTGCATGCTCATTTGCTACCTTTACCTTTTATAATATAAATGTTGTTTATTATTTCCTCATAATCTTTTAGCTAAAAACAATTAAACTGTCAATGAAATAGACACAATTATCGATTGCCCACAAAATAGAACGGCTACGGCACAAAACAGAACATCACACCTAGTGATGTGACAGTAAATATCGATAGGATTATAAAGATACACCAACATGCACTCCAACTGATAGCTTCACTACTTGTTGGCAGGACTCGTGCAGTACGACTGGTGAGGTAACAATGCCATCCTCAGAATCCTTCGTGAAGCAACTCTTGGGTTTTTCGTTGGGTTACTCTTGGATTGGGTTGGCTGGTGGAGGAGTGGTTGCCGGCTAAATAACACGCGAGGCGAAAATCTTAGTCTTCAGGGGTAGCGACGCACCTGTCGTCATCCTTGTAACGTGCATGCGCACCAAGTAGAGACAATTTTCTTCAAAGAGCCTTGCACCACATGCCTAGAACTTGTTAGTACTATAAAATCTTATCGATACTTCGGCACATCACTAGTTTAGGCTCTTTATTGCATATAGTCGATTACATTTGCGGCGTTGTAATTGTATTAATTATTTTAATCGCGAATATAAAGTTTGGTGAAGCTCTCGTTATGTATCTGTTTATTGTTCGCGCGAATTTAATGACATTTCGTTCTAATTATAAAATTATTGTACTGAAAATGTGACCACTTTTTGGAAACTTGTTTTAAAATTAAAAAAGTTTATGTAGTCTAGTCATTTTAGCGATTAACCTCGAACCTCATTTTAGCGATTGAGCGAATGAAAAAAAGATTCAAATAAAATGTATCCTAAATTTTATGTTCTATATTTTTTATCATAGATGTTAACATCGTTGGAGCAATAGAAACTGAGATAATCGGGAAAAACTGTTTATTTTGACCTTTGACTTCGTATACTACTCCGGTCCAGACACCAGATTATATGAGACTTTTTGAGAGACAGCTTTTAGAACGCCAAAATAAAGATATATACAAATATTTAGCTTACCTCTCATTCTGAGGTTAACCCCTTTTTTATGCTAAAGTGACTTGTCTACATAGTGGTCAGGTCTTATTTATTCTAGAGGTGGCCATTTAGCCCTGTGATACTCCAGAGGACTGCGTCAGTGCGAATAGTGCATTTTGCTCTAAAATGCGTTCTGAGCGTCGCCGTCGTAAGGGTTTTAGCACATCTTCTTATTTATATGATACTAGGTTTTACCCACTTCGCCCGCGTTCTTTCAGTTATTATCGCCCTTCGTAGCGAAGGCCAGAATACTTTGCTACGGGAAATCATATTTTTTGCATCGTCGGAGTCGAAATGTCAAAAACTTTAGTACAAATATTTATTTGCTTCCTATCCAATACAAACATGTATATTTTTTTCTTTGACGTTGACAAAACTTCATACAAATTTTAATCCCTTATTTCAACCCCTTTAAGTCTATTTTTGGCAATTCAAACTATCCTATATACTTTACTAAGGGTCACTCTGTTTGTGTAACAAATTTCATGACAATTGGTTTAGTAGTTATGGCGTGAAAGCGTATTAAACAAACTTACATTCACATTTATAATATTTGTATAGAAGATTGCATTATTGTTGAAACTTGTAACCGTCTTACGTCAGAAAAGTCTTATGACTGTGAAGTTACATCTTCGTCTAGTTTAACTGTTATTCCAAATTCCAAACATTTCATGCCCATGCAAATGGACTAGCTGCTCGAAGTCCATGTGGGGAAACATGGGATTTCTGAGACTGAGATGATCAACTTGAATAAGTGTAATCTTTTTCTATTTTTACGAAAAGGCAACATAGCAGAAGAGTGAAAAAGCGTAAAGCCAAAAGCGTAAAAGCGTAAAGCGTAAAACCAGAAAAAGCAATAAGCAGAACAGAAAAGCAAAAGAAAAACAAACAACCAATTTAATTACACAGACAAGATAGAATCCCATTAATCGATCGAGTTAATCGACTCGGTGGGAGTAAACAGGAGATGTTCCCGGTCAAATGACGGGAATCAATAACGCTGGGCGACATTATGTTAGATTTATTAGCGACGCTTGTTAGTTAGAAGACTAGCGGGAATGTAGAGTTGGGAAAGGTATAGACACGGCAGTTATTAATACTGTCTGTTTGTTACCTTAAATGCTAACATTTAAATTATTATTCAGTTTTAGGTAAAGTGAATAAGCAGTGAATCTTTCATCATTACCCGTTATTTTATAAGAAAAAATTTAGCCCACAGTTCACCGCGCCAGCTAAGTGCGAATGGGTAAACTTTGCACACCCTTGTAGATTTACTTTATATCTTAGTTACCTAACCTACAACGTTAAGTAGGATCTTTTGGGTTGTAGGTTTCCTAATGATGTACTCCTTCATCGAAAGCCAAATGATAATTTAAGTTTAAATACGCATATAATTTATTATACGCAATGATTAGATTTTCAACCACTAGGCTATCACTGGTTCAATTTCGTAGTAAATACTAATAAGTAAGTGTGACTCGAAAGATTAGTTTTCTGAATTATACATACATGTATAATACGTTGCATGCAATGAGTATCTTTGACTTTACTTTTATATTATAAAGTTGCAACCAAGAAGTCATTTGGCGATATGCTTATCATAGAGGTTACTGTATCGATCTGAATCGCAGAGCGTCCCGGGTTTGATTCCCGGTTAAACAAATATCTGAAGGTGAACTTGACTTTCTGTTCTGGGTGTTTGTGCATTCTATTGTATGTTCATGGTAATTTAGACACAAGCACGAGTTTATTGTGGACGGGGTTTGTGGTTATCTAAATGAAATGTCGTTTGAAAAATTTAAAAGTTTGTCAAGTTATCAAATCTTTAAAACGTATCATCTTAACAGATTGCAATAAGGTACATTATGCCTCGTACCCTATATATATTATTTTTGCCGTGTCTATTCGATTCATAAACCACACGGAGCCAATATACAAAAGTCGCAAGAATGCGACAAAGTATTGGTGTATAAAAACCAAATGCTCGCTCGCCGCCTCCTCCAGCGTTTAATATACTGGACAGTACAGTCGCGAGCAGATGTGTTTTTGAGCAAGAAAATTGTTATTTTTTATTTACTTTTTATCGTATAAAGGTAGCAAACGAGCATGCAGTTCTCGTGACGGTATGCGGTCATTGCCGCCCATGGACATCAGTATAGCCTGCAATCACGCACCTCTAAATTGGAACACAATAAATAGCTTCACGGAGGATTACTTAGCGATGGTAAGTCCCCGGTCGAACTACTTTACGTCTACCACCTTCCAACTTCAAGTAATACAAGGAAATGGTCATGAGGTGGCAGATTTTTACTATTTTAGTAAGGAAATTAAGTGTATTATTGTAATTAAAATATTTGGAATCGTTGTATTTGTGTAATCAACCTCAACATGGTGTTTTAATTTTTCATTAATGAAGCCGTTTTTGAAGGTATTTAAGAAAGACAATTAAAAAATAATTAAAAATGATTTTACGTAATACGTAATATAAGTAAATTTTAAAAAAATATCACATAGTTTTGCGTAGACGAACGACATGATACGATAATTTTAACCAATTATTTGTTTATTAAATTAAATTAATCATTGACAAAAAATATCAAAATCGCTAGAATTTAGATTTAGAAATTCAAAACAATTACTTCAGATCAATTTATTCTTCGGGTATTTACTGTTATTCAAATAAATGTATTTATCTACACGCTGCTATAGTCAACATAAATAAATTTCAAACCCAAATAAATATCTAAATCAGAAAGCAATCTACATTTTTTCCCAATAAGTGCTACAGACAATTACATGTACATTTTTAATATTATTCAAAGTTTAATATAATATTATTTTGCTAACTCAAATCTTTTCCCCGCGACTGTCCGCAACATATGTCACAGTGGCGACGGTACAATAAATAAATAGCACAAATTCCGAAGTGACCGCTGCGTGCAATAAAAGTGTGTCCGCTCATAGATATTGCAGCCCTTCTCCACCGGGAATTGATTGCGGGAATTTCTTTGCTGTTGTTCGGGAATTTGCTGTTTCTTAAGTAAATGTGCTTTCGAGGATGGGAATAAGGGTAGCATACTACCATGATACGCTACGATAGTATGCTACCCTTATTCTCACTAACTACTACATACATTGTACATCTATACTAATCATGATAAGCTGAAGAGTTTGTTTGTTTGTTTGAATGCGCTAATCTCAGGAACTACTGGTTCGAATTGAAAACAAATTTTTGTGTAGAATAGTCCATTTATTCAGGAAGGCAAAGCCTTCCTTAACATCACGCTACAACTAATAGGAGCGGAGTATCAACGAAAAATGTTGCAAAAACGGGGAAAATTTGATCCACTCTCTCTTATATGACGCAAACAAAGTTGTGCAGGTCAGCTAGTTATAAATATAGCAAATCACATCATATCTGTAATTACATCGCTAGGCCAGGTGGCAGAACTCGTGTAGCTCGACCGGAGATGTGCCACCGTCACCCATATAATCCTCCGTGAAGAAATTATTGTGTTTCGGTTTTGGAGAGGAACGGTTGCTTCACGGAGGAGTATTAGGGTGGCTGTGGTACCTCCCCGAATTAAACGAGTTCTACCTCCAGGTACGATTCAGTCGTGCTTGGGGTTGATAGCATGTGTCCATGAGCAGCAGTGAGTACCATCCAGTGAACTGTGTCTGAAGTCTTCGTCTATTAAGACGTATTTTTTAATAAAATAGTTATTAACACAATTAAAATCGGTCTTTTATATTTTTAAGCAGGCAAAATTATTTTAAGTAATATGGTATATGTATCATATATGCAATAATACATATAACATATCTATTAATAGATGCTATATGTCCTAGAAATGCAGACTTCAGAACTAACGTACGGAAACTGTCATTCATGTCTATGCACCGGCATTAAATCAAAGCATATCAGCTGATACTCATGCCCCAGTACCTCATAGCACAGTTCTGCTATCAAGGTGCTCCCCCAACCCATAAATCCGCGGTAAGGTCGCTGTCACGCTTATCAGTAAAAATATATACTTCCCAATAGAAGATAAGGCAGTTTGCAACCTCGCGACATTCTTGGGATATTCATTTCAGTAGGCTAGTGTGGAAATGGACTGGAAAATAATAATCAACTGCAAGTGCATTAATTGATTTTCTCTTATTGTGAATGAATTTGATGATATTGTGTATTGTGTTGGGTTGGGTCAGAATAGTATTAAAAAAGTACTGGAAATGGATTAAAAAATGGCCGACTGCAATTTTGTTCATTTCGTTCGTTGTTTAAAGGTGGATTACTTTGCTACATTCATATATTCACTATTTACCTGTACACCGTAAGTAACATATTGCAGTTAGAAGTTTAGAAGTGTCTTAAAAATCTCCTTGACAAGCTTAAGGAGATTTTAAGACTATAAGATTTTAATATAATCACTATCTATGATAGTTTTCCGCGTATCACGCTCAAACTACTTCATGAAATTGGATGCAGTTTTCGCAATGGCCTTGCTTATTATAAAACTTGAAATCTGGTGTAAATCTGGTGTATCGGTATCGTCTCGCGCGCGAAGCCGCTGGCGATAGTTAGTGTAATTAATAATCTAGTTAGATTAAAAACAAGTTTTTAAGAAATCATGCTGATGAAAACTATCGTTTCAGTATCGTCTTGCATGCCAAGCCGCGAGCGATAGCTAGTGTAATTAATAATCAAAATAGATTAAAAAAAAATTATGAAGAAATCAGACTAATGAAAACTTATTAAAATAGTCCTTTTCCATACAACCAAGCCGAACAAAAGCAGTGAATCAATTCACAAACCCATAACTGCAGTCAATAGTGCAGTTCGCTTCGTGATCGCGTTCGTGTCGATCGCGATAGCGACTCGATACTGAAGCGAAGAGAAAGTTCGCAATAAACTTACTACTAGTTTTATGGATCGTAATTCTTCGTTACATTTCAAAGATTCCTTTTTATTGTCTAGAATACTAAATGTGCATGCACTGCACCTGATGGTGAAGTCACTGTTCTGTGATGGTAAAGTCGCCGTGGGTTCACATGGGTTTGACAGGTAGTAGAACTCATGTCGTTCGACCGGGAAGGTACCACCGCCACCCTCATAATTCTCCGTGAAGCAATGTATTGTGTTTCGGTTTGGAGAAGCAAACATCTTAGTCCTCAAGGGTAGCAACGCATCTGTGGTCAACTTCAAGTACGATTTATTCGTACTTGGGGATGATCACTAATGTCTATGGGCGGCAGTGGCCCCTTACCATCAGGTGGACTGCATGCTCGTTTGCTACCTTAAGATAATAAAAAAAAAATATTCGAGTACCACGGGCATGCAGTGTATCTAATGGTACGCATACGGCGCCGGTTGAAATTCAAGTACTTCTGATATGAAGGTTAGCAGATAGCATAACACAAGAAACCTGAGAGATGAAAAGAAACTACATAAGTGTGAAGAGTCTGCAAATCCGCATTTCATCTGTGTGAAATCTACTTGCCATGTGGTAGAACTTATATAGTTCGACCGGGGAGGTACCACCGATAGCCCTTATCCTCCGTGACGCTTCGGTTTACGTGCTTCGGTTACTGTGCTTCGGTTTGGAGACGCTTGATTGCCGGCTATATTTGACCACAAGGTCTTAGTCCTCAAGGGTAGCAACGCATCTGTGGTCAACCAAGAAAAGGTACGACAAAGTCGTTCTTGGTGATGATTACTCATGTCCATGGGCGGCAGTGTCCACTTACTATCAGGTAGACCGGATGCTCGCTTGCTAACTTTATACGTTAAAAAAATCTCGTGTCTGGTGGTTTGAATTCCAGGTTTCTTCCTCATTTTTTATTTTTTTAATTATCTATATGTGTGTAGTATATGTGTGTGTATTGACTCAATGTCAACACACCAGTACGCCACTCCATGCCAGTATGTCAAGGACAAGCAGCTCTGTGCACGTCGCGTGTCGCTGTTTCTAATAACTGCTGAATTTCTAGACTTTAAAATGCATAGAGTAACTGGATACGACATTGAATTAAAATAATACGGAGGCAGAAAAGAGCTGAGGGGCTTTAGTTTGCGATGAAAATATATATTATAGGTAATATACCTTTATATCGTTCTCCTGGAGCCGAATCCATTTCCACCACGCAGCAATTGTTTATTAGAAATTTGTGTTTTGGAAGAAAAGTTGTGGTTACCGGTCACATACTAGATGCAATAAAGGGTGTAACTCGAGTAGAACTTTAATCCTGTTTGCGGTTGATTAGAGTTGTATAGGCGGTAGTGACCACTACGAGTCTACCATGTACTGTAGGCTCGTTTGCTACGTTTATTTTTTAAGGAAAATACTAATGATGTCACACAGTAAGGCACAGATTCAACACACCAGTACTCCACTCCATGTCAGTGTGTCAAGGACAAGCAGCTGTGTGCACGTCGCGTGTCCCTGTTTCAAATAACTACTGAATTTCTAGACTTTAAAATGCATAGCGTTACTGGATGTTATCTGGAGTATATTTTCAGAAGTAACAGAACTCAAGAAGTCCGACTAGGTGGTATCACCATCAACCCCCATAATCCTCCTTGGGGCAAATCGAGTGTTTCGTCTCTCGAATCGATCGAATTAGTTCCCAACTACGCCTTCTAACACACGAGAAGAACACCTTCTTCTCAGGTATAGCAACGCAAATTTTTATTTGAAAATTATGAAAATACTTGAAAAGATTAAATATTTGAAAATGATTAAATTGAAAAGGTGGTAGTTATTCCTTATCATCATTTGAACTATTGGCTTGGTTGCTTCTTTTCTGCTACAAAAAGTTGGTTGAAATTGGCAGGTTTTTTGCAACACAGTTCAACATATCAGTGCATCACTCCATGTCAGTATACTCCATGTTAGTATGTCAAGGACAGCTTTATGCATGTCGCATGTTGCTGTTTCTCATATAATTACTGAATTTCTAGACTTTAAAATGCATAGCTACTGGATGTGGTAATGAAATATATTTACGTATTAAAATCTAATGATATTGATATTGATCATTTGATAAATGGCCTATTTGTTAATTGTTATTGGCCTAAATTCTTTTCATTGTGAGAAGAGTGTTACAGCTGTGATGAATCCTATCGCTTCCGCAGGGGAACTAAAGTGTTATTGGAGAAGAGAGTGTTACAGCTGTGATGAAATCCTATCGCCTAACTAAAGTGTTATTGTCTATGACTCCACAAACTAACTAATTAGTTATTCTATCTTCTGACCCGAAACAACTAAAATGTCTCTTCCATTTGCTCACCATCTTGGAAGTCGGTGACGTAATGGAGCGATAATGGTGAGGTTGGCTGACATTGTGCCGTAAATGGAGCACTTGGTTACTTGGTTTGTTGGGGATATAAAAACTTAGCGACGCAGTTAGAACCTGCTTATTGCTTGTAACTTAGGTCACTTTAGAATGCTTTTAATTTTGGCTCTTATTTTAAGGAGACTTTATAAGAACATGTCTTTATTATTGATTATAATGCCTTTATTTTATCTGCCAGGTACCATTGTCACCGTCACTATCCTTCCGTGAAATAATTCTTGCGTTTCGGTTTGGTCAAGTATGATTGCTGGCTATACTTACACTCGAGGTGAATATTTTATTCCTTGGAAGTAGCAACGTAACTTTAGTCAAGCTCAGATACAATTCAATCGTGTCTTGTCAGGAATGATTGCTAATGTCATGGGCGGCGGTGAGCACATAACATCAAGAGGACTGCATGCTCGTTGTTGTCAAGTTTTCATAGGGACTTTTTATATTAGTCAGTAGGGGACGATTACGAGTAGTAGCCATGGCCGTTTAGCGAAAGTTAATTTTTAAGTTAATTAGCTTATGCAGCTAGGAACTATAATTACCTATTTAAATGTTAGTCCGTTCTTAAGTTAGTCACAATCTAAACTTTCCAACTGAAACGAAAACTAGTTATAAGCAACTGCTTAGCTCCTGATGACGTATGCACAGGTTCTTTGAATTTGTAATGAAAAGAATGCTTTGGTACCCTTCTATGACCTGTGGTTACGATCTTTAAAACCCTTAGTATAAAGATAACAAATCCATCTTCACACCATCTGACGATTAGTTGTCACAACTGTCAATGGATATTTGTGATAGTAATAATATAAAGCTGTAGAATTTGTTTGTTTTTTGTTTGTTTGTTTGAACGCGCTAATCTCAGAAACTACTGGTTCGAATTTAAAAAAAAATCTTGTGTTGAATAGTCCATTTATTGAAGTAGGCTTTAGGCTATAAAGCATCACGATACGAACAATAGGAATTGTTGCAAAAACGTATGATGTCCATTGCTTGGGCCTCGAGGACTAAGATGCTCGCCTCTGTGTAACTATACTAACACGTATATCCTATACTAGCTGTGCCCACGGCTACCTGCTATGCCTGCTACCCCCCCCCCCTTTAGGGGTTGAATTTTTATGGCCTAAAACACGGCCGGGGATCGTCTCAAC
>DWNR01000699.1:0-18091 GCA_018250455.1 Polygonus leo | reverse complement strand
ACAGGCGACGGTGACTACTTACCATCAGGTAGCCCGTCTGCCTTATCGCTAGGTTTAGATATAAAAAAAAAAAAAATACCTATTTTTGGGTGAACCTTTTAGAATAGGCCTACGTCTCATATTCAACCGACTAGTTATTGTTTCCCTTCTGTTTATTTATGTATGTAATCCTATTCAAAGCTTCTTTGGCATGTTGATACTTATTACCCATTAGATAATGATATAGTGAGGATATATTCAAAGATTCAAAGATCCCTAACGGGGTAGGAAGAGAGTATCGAGTGCCAAATGGCACGGTTCTGACATACTTGCCAAGCTTGTTCCACTTTCATAACTCTCCTCATACGAACACACCGATTTCGTGAATATATTGAATATTAATAATATTAATATCATTCCATATTGAATTTCAGGAAAATATAACAGCTTTTATTTACGAACGAAGAAATATTAAATACAAATAACCGTAAAAATCTAAAACCCTGACTGTGTAAAAAATAACTTTACAAATACATAACCCTTGTTTATGTCTGTTTGTCTGTAAATACGCAGTTTGGTAAAAAGTTATTTACTAGACAATTTTAGTATGTAAAAAAGATAGTGTAGTACAACGCCATCTACATAAATTATACCGCAGCTGTAAGTCTCAGTACAAAGCGCATATTTAATCTAATTCTGTGCATTTCATTCTCTACTTAAAAACGGTTAGAGCGGAGCTAACTGAAGCTCTCTTAATTGTATCTGCTGTGGCAGTCCGATTTAATTAGGTGGTAACAAAGCATAGAGCAGTTGATAGATTAGTATGAGAGGAGTTTGTTATACGAAGTTTCGGGTTCAAATTCGAAGCATTTTCTATGAATGCAATGATTTATAGGATGCTGAACCCAAAAGTTACCATCGACATACCATCAAAAAGCTATTACTAAGGCTTTATTGTTCGTCCGTCATTACGTCCATTCTTCCGGCTCTGTTACAGAATAGGACTAACTTTTTAAGTTACAACGCCATCTTTTGGCAGTAGATAGAAAGCCCGTAATGTGCAAGTCCTACCCGCATTTGACGATTATTCAACTTTTACGTGTGCACAAATTACCTCTTTATTTGAGGTAAACGAAATCATCAAAACAAAATCTACTAAGAGATGTTAAAAAATAACAATCTAAAAAGCAATGAACTCAATCAATTCACACTTGACCAGCGCAATGGACGTTAAAGATGCATTGGCAGTCCCTCTAGTGCTGCAAATATCCATAGGCGACGGTGACTACTTACCATCAGATAGCCCGTCTGCCTTATTGCTAGGTTTAGATATGAAAAAAAGAAATAATCCTTTTTGTACTGATGCATGAAAAGCTGAGGGACAATTAGTAGTGATTATAGATACATTCAATCACGTTCCATACACACAAAACAGCACAAGTTGAATTAATAACGTCATATTATTGTCATGATGGAATTATTCCGTTTAAGCCGAATAATTCCGCATCAACCACATCAAACGTCGATCATGGCATTCTGTACATTCAAAACAAGCAGGATATAAATTCTGAATTCCATGAACGTACATATTATATAGGAGAATTCACAAAGTAAATTACCTCTCCATACTTATTTTTATTTATAGTAAGTATAAAATAGTAAAAGGGATTAACCTGATCAGCATCAGTAGGTATAGCAAGGCAGTAACTGGATTCAGTCATACCTGGAGGTCTAAGGCGTTCACATCCTGTACTCGCCATTACGTCTTTTCAAAACCGAAACGTATGTAATATTTTACGGAGAATCGTGGCAAAATGTAAAATAAAATAAATGTAAATGCAAGTATGTCAGAACCGTGCCATTTGGCACTCGTTACTCTCTGCCTACCTCGTTAGGGATTTGGCGTGAAGATGTATGTGTGTGTGTCATTACAAGTTTTATAATAGATATCCAACATGCGAATCGTGCAACAGACATAAACAAGTATAATACATCGTAGCATTTTATCTGTTTGAACAAATTGTTTTTACAATAATATTATGTACAGTAGATATCCTACTAACGCTCAAAAAGTAAATATAAAAACTGATCCAATTCGCACCAAAATGTACTTCTATGCATGGCATGTGACGCGAGAGACAAAAGAGTATAAAAGATTGGAGCGATTTTCTTTCGATAGGAGTCCGATAAGGGTAGAATTTCTCATAAGACTCATTCGCACCACATGTTCGGCACACATTTCAACTGAAATTTAGTACATAAGTAACATATTTAACGGCACACATTTCAACTGAAATTTAGTACATAAGAACATTTTACATCAAATAATTGTGGTTTGCCAAAATCATGATATACATAAATGTAGATTTGACACAAAAAACAGCAAATTTGAATTGATAGCCCGCTATTGTGAAGTAAAATATTCCACTTAAAGCCGCAACTGATAACAAAACCTCAATGCAAAGCGTAAAATGTAATCTAATTTCGTGTATTTCACTCGAACTTAAGTCAGTTAGAGCGGCTCGCTAGCTAACTGAATTCAGTGAATTCTATCTGCGGGGACAGTCTGTTTTAATTAGCTGGAAACTGAAGCAACTTTCACTTGCAGATGTTAATTTTTTGCCCGGTCTTAGTGTAAAAGTTTTTGCGGTTTCATTACAGTACGGCCTTGATTTTCTATTAGTATAATTTTAGTTGTATATAAAAAGTGTAAATGTAATTTATTTGATGGTATCCTTATATATAAAAATGTCGTGTCAAGATGTTTGTCCGGGCTAATTTCCGAATTCTATCTGCAGGGACAGTCAGTTTAATTAGGTGAAAAGTGAAGCAATTTTCACTTGCAGTTTTTTCTCCGGTCGTAATATAAAAGTTCTTGCTGTTTTATCTTACTACGGTCTTGGTTTTCTATTAATATTATTTGGTTTTACATGCAAAGCGTAAATGTAATTTATTGGGTTATGTGTTTATGTATAAAAATCTCGTGTTACGATGTTTGTCCAGGCTAATTTCCGAAATTACCGGATTTATTTTAATGCAATTTCGTTCACGTATTGTAAGTTTTTTCAACTTAAAATATAGACTAAAATTTATGTCGATAAATGATAACCTCCCTTAACTATTGTAAAGTTTAAAATACTCTACTTAAAGTCGCTTAAACTGATAACGAAACCTCAATACAAAGTGTAAAATGTAATCTAATTTCGTGTATTTCACTCCAACTTAAATCAGTTAGAGCGGCTCGCTAGCTAACTGAATTCAGTGAATTCTATCTGCGAGGACAGTCTGTTTTAATTAGGTGGAAAGTGAAGCAATTTTCATTTGCAGTTTTTAATTTTTTGCCCGGTCTTAATGTAAAAGTTCTTAATGTTTTATCACACAGTACGGTCTACAGTCCTGGTTTTCTATTAATATAATTTGGTTTTATATGTAATTTATACCTAACTAGCTTTTGCTCGCGACTTCGTCCGCTTAGAAGTCGAAAACCCCTTGGCGGTAGAGTTTCGAAAAATCCGCTCACTTAGATCATGAAAGGAACCCCTGTACCAAAATTCAAGTTTCTAGGTACAGTAGTTTCGGCTGTGCGTTGATATGTCAGTCAGTTAATCAGTTTTGCCTTTTATATATATAGATATATAATGTTTGGGCGTGTTCGTGATTCTTCGCCTTCGCCTTCGTTTTTAATGATGTAATTATGAACTTATGGATTATTATTCTAGTAAGGCCTTATAGATGGCGCTAATACCACTCAATTTATTATATTTTTTACCGGGATTTTTATTTTTTTAGATTATTCCAAGAGTTAGGGTGTTTAGCCTCCCAGCGTTTATATCCTGAAATCACTGAACCGATTCCAACATTTCTTTCTCTAAGATAACTACATTATTCCTGAGTGCTACAGGCTATTTCCATAGTATATTAAATGTATAGAGAGATAAAGTTGTGTATCTAGTATAGTTAGATTTCTTGGTTCCTCGGAGGGATAAAGTTTTCCCGCCATATTTATTTTGTGTCTTTTTAGGGCGTTAACGGGACCCTGTTACTAAGACTGCTGTCCATTCCTCACAGGGACCTATTTTTCTAACCGTAATAGGTAAACACGTGACATTTTCACAGTGTGTGCAATTCGATAGCCGGTATAATTAAAAAATTAAATATAAGAAAAAATACGGGTTACTCATAAAATATTTTTTCCTTTTTTCCATATTTATTATAGATGGCGCTAGTTGTATTTTAATCAGCGTGAACGACAAGACTTAGTTGACCATCAATTTACCATTTGACCAACTCATGTTTTCTTCTGTACTTTTGTTGATTTCACACGTTCTCTGAGTCTACTTTTATTGGCAAATCTGCGATAGGATGACAAAGAGAAGATGCAAAGTGCATCTCCCATGTTCCATATCAGAAAAATTCTGCTAGAGTAAAATTGTGTACACTAAATTTGTATCATAAAAAATAAAAACAGAAAAGAAAAACTAAAACCGGCCATAAACAAACCAATTTTTACAGCAAATAAGTCCTGACAATAAACCCGATTTAGAAAAAACACGAACGAAATTTCATTGGTACAAAGAAAATCAATTACGGATTCAAAACGTGGCGTGGCCGCAAACAACAAAAGGCAGGCCACAAAAAAATAAAACTCGAAAAGCGCGCCAATACAGCGTGTAGTGTTGTCTTTGAAAAAAAATAAGCAACGCCCGCCCGCCATTCAGCCTATATTTCATTCGAACTGGCTGTACCCTCGCCGCAGCCCGATAAATCTACAAGATTTCTATTACAGATAAAGCCTTGATTCTTTCCGGATATTTAATTTTATGTGCGCTCTGCAGTTCCAGACGCGGTTTACGGGTTTTTTATTTTTAATTTTCGAATATCAATGGACGTCGACGTCGCTAACTACGACGTAAATACAAAAAGAATAACATTGTGAACATAAAATGAAGTTGTTACTTTGGTACAATCTAAATTAAAAATAAAAATGAAAATTAATTCGATCATCATAAGCGTCTGTTTGTTAATATCATCGTCAAAAGTATGGTACTAGGATAGAAGTTACACTAGTAAAACATATTAAAACAATAATTTAATTCAAATGTGTATTGAATTAAAATAATAATTAAGAAATTGAAAATAGGCAACGTGTAACTATAATTACATATCTCTATACATGCATTGTGTATGACTTCTTGTAAATCTGAAATTAAAAAAAAAACATTATTGTAGTATAATGTCTCCAATCATCATAAAAAATATAAATGTGAATACAGATATAGTAACGCAATCAGTTCCACGAAACTAATGGTCAAATACAGAGAGATTGCTTATTGCACAATGTTACAACGAAATATGGCGGGAATTCTGTATGCAGCCCCAACGCTAACAAAAAAGGTTACAAATTTTTTGTCGATAGCGTTGTTATATTAAGATAAATATAGCTGTTTCGACATGGGAAAAACTATATACGATACAAAATAAAAATACCTTGCAAAATCGTTTTAACTCAAGATAAACTTAATTTCCTAGATAAAGTTGTGTGTGCACAATTGCACATAACTCCTCGTGTTCTTATATTGCAACGCAGCAATAAAGTTGCTGATAATGTCACCATGAAATTGTTTAGTTCCGTGTTTTGAAACTACATTTTTAAATTGTCTCAGCTTCTAGTGGTTTTAGATTGAACATTTTATAATAACAACTATGATACCAATGTATATGACATCATATATTTTTAAATTTTTATAAATAGAGTGTTGGTGGTAACACAAATCTATACAAAAATCAAGAAAAAGTGATATTAAATATTCAAAATTAACGGTCAAACACAAAGAGATGCTTTATAGTTACACAATATAACAGAAGGAAATATGGCGGGATTCTGTATGCAGCCCAAACGCTAACAAAAAAAAATACAATTTTGTCTCTCGATAAGTATCGAGAGTTATATTTTTGCAGATTTTTTTTGTTATGGTATCCCATACTTACACGCGAGGGAACGACATATGGTTGAATCATACTTGGATATAAATAATAAATTCCATGGATGGCAATAACCACTTATCAGGAGGACTGCATGCTCGTTTTTTACCTTTATTTGATAAAAACACACATTGACATGCAATAGTGCACACACAGACTTTCATATATTATTAATTAATCATTACCCTAAAAATATCATTACCCTTTTCCCCCCAATGTTTTATGCATTTTAATGCATATAACATTGGGGAAAAAAAACCTTCTATCCTTAATTGTATTTAAACACCTAAATTTTAACCGACCATCATAAAACACGCAACCACAAATCCCAAGTAGGATCAAATAATTTCCACATTGCATTCAGTGCGCCGCCCGCATCTGAACTCGCTGTTTATTTAGAGCATTGCTCTACAACAAGCAGGTATACAGCACATAATTACCATAGCTGTTACCGCGGCTTCACTCACCTAATACTAAGGATTTTTAGATCACGGTAATACATTAAGCTACGGTTCTTTCACCATCAGTGTCTGACAGTGTCTGACACCATCAACACAAAACTAAACAAAAATCGAGAGAAAGTAAAATTAAATCTTACCAAAAAAATCAGAAAAAAGTCGAAATCGAAATATCGAAAAAAAACTCTCCGAAAAAGTATCCGAAATCGGCGTGTTTGTATGAAGAGAGTTATGAAAGTGGAAGAAGCTAGGCAGGTATGTCAGAACCGTGCCATTTGGCACTCAATACTCCCTGTATACTCCGTTAGGGATTTGGCGTAAAGATATTTGTGTGTAAATCTTACCAAAGCTTGACCTATAGATGCCTTGCTATTTCTAAGGACTAAAATGTTTGCCTCGTGTTTAAGTATAGCCAACAACAACACCTCTTCTCAAAGCAAACAAAATAATTACTTCAGCCAGGATTATGAGGGTAGCGATGGTACCACCCCGGTCTATCTACACGGTTATAACATCTACCTCATGATGAATTATGCTTTTGACATAAAATATTTAAACAACTAAATTTTAACCAACCATTATAAAACACGCAACCACAAATCCCAATTAGGATCAAATAATTTCCACATTGCATTCAGTGCGGCGCCCGCATCTAAACTCGCTGTTTATTTAGAGCATTGCTCTGTAACAAGCAGATATAGAGTACATAATAACTGTACCAATTACTGCGGATTTGCTCCTCTGATTTTCAGGGAGAACGGAAATTTTCAGGGAGAACAGAAAGAAAAAAGATAAAAGAAAGGTAAGAAAGAAATAATTTAGTTCGCTAAACAACAAAAACCTATTACTATAACTATGGAAATATAAAACATACATATTTTATGTACATGTTTACACCCTAAAATAGCATCATTAATACCACAAAAATATTGATTGTAAATAGTAGGAGAACCCGGTGTATCATGATACAATTCCAACGGATATTCAGCCGATATTTTTAATTTTATTGCCAGACAGTTTTATTGATAGGTATATTCAATTCTGTAGCCCCATGCTGCGAGAATTGTATTAAGTAATTAAACTGTACTGGGTTAATTCCGGAATAGGGAATCAACATAAGATAGAACAAAACTATACCACAAAATCATTTTTTTTTCGAATGTGTAGTTGCTGTTGGCCCTAAATGGCCTTTACAGCTTTACCGTATGTTTTGTGGCAAGCCAGCTAAGGGCTCAGCCGGGACAGAAGACATGGGCGTGAAGGGAAGGGGTGGACTTACTTACTTCGGCTATTCGCACCCGTATGGGTCCATTCCCGTCTTCAGTGGGACATGAGCTGACTAATGCCAGCCCTTTCCAACTTTGGGGGTCATAATAAAATTAATGTTTACAGTTAAAGTATAAGTATAAGTTAAAGTATTATTTCGAGTTATTAGCCGCATTCAAAGATGAATACTAAGTACTACACCCTTAGTCACTGTTTACGATGTCATAAACACAAACAAATTATATTATTTTTTTCTCAATATGTTCTATCAATAGTCTTCTTCGATATATGTGCTGCCTAAAAGAAGCTGCTGTTTTTATGCCACATGTTTAAATTTATTTTATTCGAACGCGTGTAACAATAAATGTTTAAAGGTACCAGGGATGTACGAAAAAATAACGATAAATTAGGTAATAGTCGAGATTACCCGCCTGAGAAGTATACAAAAATGAATCTATGTTTTTTTATCTACTTCTCAAGCAGGTAGATTTCCTTACGTTGTTATCCTTCACCGAAAAGTAAGTGATACGTATAATTTGTACTACGTACATATCTTCAAAGTATCAGAAATGCATCCTGTACACACATAAGATACCAAAGTTAACCATTGGGATATTTTTGTAAGTACCTATATATGTATATAGCGCCTGCCCTCAATATTCACACATTTTGTCCTATATTTCGAAATTATCTGTCCCTTGGGACGAATATATTTTCCGGATAAAAGGTACCCTATGTCTTTTGTAACCCTACCAATATGTGTTCAAAATTCCATGATAATGGATTGAAAACCTAAGACGTAAAAGCGTCTAACAAGCAAAAAATTCGCATTTATTATATTTGTTAGAATTACATCAAGATTATAACAATACTACAAATGCTCTCAACTTTCTGAGAATAAGATTATTTAAAGCAAGTAGCTATTCCTTTTCTCGGAACTGCGGATAAAAAACAAGTATTCTCTTCTTCAACCTACACTTTATTAGGTTCCGGAAAAATCGATCTGAAATAAGTATTTTCGTAAAATTACCTCGAAGCTTAGTAAAATGAGTTGCTGGATAACGTCCAATTTTTCTCATCAACAATTTTTAAGACGCTAGCAAATTAATTGGGAAGTGGGTGACGCTTTATTTTAAGGAGGGAACCTTTAGAATAATTAGAATAATACGAAAGGCATGAATAAGATAAGAAGCTAAATGTTCCAGTAGCAGGGTTCCTTACAAATTCGTTTCTTCAGCTGGACAATACTTAGCTATTTAAATGTCGGTTGCGATTTTCCGACTGACATTTTTAGGCGCGAAAAAGCAATATGTGATAATTTCAAATTTGGAACCAAAAAAATGTTATAAAAGTATTGCTAAACTCCTATACAATACCCCTCGTATTAACCTCCTTGAGAATTATTAGGGCAAAAAGACCGAATGTAGACCCAAATATGGCATGATACTGAATGTACCTTATGTCCGTCGTATTCCTTATGTAATGTAAAATATAAAATTGATAATAACACACACATCTTCACGCCAAATCCCTAACGGGGTAGGTAGAGAGTATCGAGTACCAAATGGCACCGTTCTGACATACTTGCCTAGCTTCTTCCACTTTTATAACTCTCCTCATACAAACTCGCCGATTTCGGAGACTCTTGCACCTTTAGACAGCACACGATCAATTTGATCATGAAATGTCAATCTGGGTCTCTCTCGGTATCTACATCCATCCACATTCACATTATATGTATAATCATTATATCTGTTTTAGTAACGTTTCATCCGTCATTCTTTCAACATGTGAGAACCAACGGAGCCTAACCTAACCTCTCGATTTCGAACGCGATCTGAGTTTGATAATAGATTGATAATAAATTGATACCACCACCTTGATAATAAATTGATACTAAATTGAATACAAAATTGATGCCAAAATTTGTCAAATACTTTTATACCTAATTGCTAGATTTTCGAATTTGACTATAGTTGTATATAAATATGCTCGTTAACACCTTAACTTTCCCAAACGTGTTGTACTTTACGTTTCGACAGCTAGGAACAATACCTTATTCAAATGTCGATCGTTCAAAGGGCCGTGACAGATAATTTGAAATTTGGCACCAAAAAGAAATACGCTTTGTTCCAACGCCCTTTAAGTTTCACGGTCCGACGGGCCCTTTATCCGATGATAATTCACTCGTGGAAACAATTTTCCGTCCAAAGGTCGAATTATCTAAATTTTCGATATAAAACTACCGCCATTTATTAGAATAACGGGCCGCCATATTTTATCTAGCTGTGATATTAATTTTGGTTTCCTAGACTGTTTTTCAGTGTTTGAATTGGGTTCTCCAATAGTTCAATATGATATGATCATTAGTTAATGTTTTTACTTATCGTGTGAACTACATGCTACTTATATGTTCTTAGCAACGATTTTTAAGTACTATTAGATGTCTAGGGGTCAAATAGGAGTCGCATAGGAGAGATTGCGTACTTTCATATTATCAACATATACTTATTATGGTTTTCTAAATGTAATGTCAAATGATTATCTGGATAGTAACAGCGTAGATATTTTTTTTATTACTTGTTGCTGCTAGCTGCAGCAGTAGCGGCTATAGTTATATTCATTATATTGAACCTTAAGTTTTTTTTTACGTCTGAAAAATCCGACACAGATACCCGCCGCCCCAGGCGCCAGACGGCAGGTTATGTGGGACTTCAACTCACAAAAAAAACTTTTATTATTTATTATGTAACGGATAGGCGTGATAAGCAGATATGGATTCTGATATTTCGCTCCAGTTGCAAAGATCGTGGTCATTATAAAATTTTGTTCATCTTTTGCCCTTAACTTTATAAATAGCGCCGCAGGATACTACAGCTATAGGAAAATATCTGTTATTGAATAAATAAAGGACCTCTTTACAATCCAGCAAGCTAAATGTAAGTTCATTGAAGTAACGGGCGACGGGCAACCATATTTTGCCCTGTCTTGCCGCGCGGAGCAACGCGAGTTAGTGTATACACTACAGAAAATTAAGTGACACAGATTGAAATAAACTTAAAATGCTAAAGGAAATTAATTTTAGCTAAGCCTGAAGTGTATTAAAAGTTATTCCATAGTCTGCTTCCTTCCTCCATTCCTCTATATCTTTGACGTATAATATGAATTTTACATGTAGCAAGTATTCTGAATTATTATTTAAGAAAAAAATTAAACAAACCTACTTATGCCATTTTATATTTAAACATAGCAGCCTAGAGTTTATGTTATCAAAGCACTATCACTCTCAGAACTTACTACCAGAAAAAGAGTTAAGCCAGAAAAAACACATCTGTTCTTGCGAAAAGATAGAACTTCTTTACACCAAGTTAAGCCAGCAAGTTAATTTAAACTCATTGTAGTAAAGGGCGACAGGCAGCCATATTTTGCCTTGTCTTGCCGCGCGGAGCAGCGCGAGTTAGTGTATGTACTACAGAAAATTAAGAGACATGGAGAGAAATAAACTTAGAGAGCTATATGAAACTAATTTTGTCTTATTAGTTTTAGCTCACCTTGGATGAAATAGAAGTCAAATTTGTAATCTAATTGTTTTAATTGTTGAATCTGAATTATATTTAAGGTTATTTAGGGTTAACTCATAGATGCCGTTTTGTATTTAACTATAGCAACCTAGAGCCTATGTTATCATTTTAGCTCACCTTGGGTGCACATGAGGTTTACTTAAAGTTTCTAAGAAATCTCTTTGTAAGAAATTTAATATTAACTCTACATTAAATAGCCTTGTATTTATATTGTATTATATTCGATGTAAGTTTATATCTAAATTGCCCTTGAGGTTTTATTTAAAGGTCTAGACTATTACTCTTGGAAGAAAAACGATCTGTTCTTTTATAAATGAAGCTCCTCGTTACAATCCAATGAATAAATGTAAGTTCAATGAAGTAACGGGCGACAAGCAGCCATATTTTGCCCTGTCTTGCCGCGCGGAGCACCACGAGTTAGTGTATGCACTACAGAAAATTAAGGGATAGAGAGTGATATAAACTTTCGTGCTAATGAAAATTAATTTTGTCTAGTTAATTTTAGCTCACCTTGTATGAATTAGAAGTTTAATCTCAACTCTACGTCCTTCAAATATTCTGATCTCTAGATTAGGGTAGAACTAGTCAACGAAGATTTATTAAATCTAGTGATATTAACATTGACAAAGCGCAATCATTGAAGTCCTCATATAACATATCGCACGTGGTAACACATCAGTGATCAGCCTACAATAGAGCTTCATGAGTATGAGACGGACTCGCGCAGAAAGAGTTTCGTACCATTATCTATAAAAACGACAAAAATTATGTTTGTTGTATAGGAGCGCGACGTAGATATTTATTTTATTCTGTTTTTAGTATTTGTTGTTAAAGCGGCAACCGAAATACATCATCTGTGAAAATTTCACCTGTCTAGTTATCACGGTTCGTGAGATACAGCCAGACGGACAGAAAGACGGAGAGACAGACGGACAGACGCAAAGCTGATCAATATTATCCCGTTTCTACCCTTTGGGTACGGAACCCTAAAAACGAATACGTTATTCAGTGCTAGTTTACTAATTAAACTTAAATAGGGTTACATCGTTGTCGTCACTTTAATTTTATAACGGTGCTAGGTAGTAGAATTTGTATAATACGTAGATACAACCGCTCCCCTCACAATCCTCCGTGAAGCAATTCTTGTGTTTCAGGCGTGGTTGCTGGCTATACTTACACACGAGGCGAACATTTTAGTCCTCAAGAGTAGCAACGCATCTGTAATCAGACTTAGGTATGGTTCAATTGTACTTGAAGATGATGTCCATGTGCGGCAGTGACCACTTACCATCAAGTGCACTGCATGCTCGTTTGCTACATTTATACGATAAAAAAGCAAAAAAAAACGACTCCACTCATAATCCTCCGTGAAGCAATTATTTTGTTCCATTGGTGCGGTGAAGTTGCTTGCTGGATTGTTCGTAACAAAAAAATAGAACAAATTTTAAACAACTAACATTCCCGTTAACATTTGCATTCACCATTTAAAGTTTATTACATACTAGCTGTTGCCCGCGACTTCGACCGTCCTTGTAGTTTCGGAGATTTTGTAATGAGTGAGTGAATTTTTGCTTTTTATATAAAGATTCTATATTAGATTTCCCTTATCGCCAGGTCCATTGAATGAACATTGCTGCGTAAAGTACATAAAAAATAAGACACTCGAGAGAAAGTAATTATTCCATTTATTTTTAATTTTATGTTCTTATAACGCATGCTGTGTTCACTTTATTCAGAATGAACACTATTATATTGTTATTTAAGTTAGTTCAGTCGTGTATGATTAAGTGTTGCATTCCAATTGTGAACCAAATTATAAAAATAAAATAAAATAAAGTACTTTCCTAAATTTCACAAACATTACTGCTATCCTTTACAATGTTCAGTGTAACAATTACACCATTTACTTAACACTAAACTCTGGAAACTAAATTAACCTACAAACTTACCCAAGTACATAACATAAAGTAGTGAAGAAAATGGGGGAGCGCTCAGCGCATCACAGTATAAACAATTAAATGAGATCCTGCATTCTCAAACTGTTAATTGTTTGTGTAACTGTTTAGCATTTCATTATTAACGTTCTAATTGAAACATAGTTTGAAACATAACTTATCTGTGAATTTATTCATTCTCTCTCACTGAGTAAACTGTCTATGGGACTGAGTAAACTGTCTAACAAAGTAAACTCAAGATTGATATCGATCTTGAGTGCGTCTTTCAGTTCGATCTTGTAGATAAACCGCACTCAAGATCGATTTAAATTTTGAGGTCACTTTATTAATACGGTCCTAAGTATATAGAAGCGAAAGGTAATTCACCGCCCACTCGCTTATTAAAATCAAAATCTTGAAAACAATTAAAACCAAAACGTTATGTTTTATTACACTTAAAACCAAGAAAAAGCGGAATTGAGCGATGAAAATAGAATTGAGTAGATTTTTGGAGGTTAACACAAACGTTACATAAATAGTATAATAAATAGCTTTGTTTATTTGTTATATTGTTATCTTAGTCGTCCACATGAAAAAAAAAGTGTATTTGTTTGGGATTTCAAGATACGGCTTCTTGGTCCGTTTGTCTATCATAGCGCTGTATATCTCAATATAGATAAATATTTTTTTCACAGATTGTGTATTATTATTACCTAGCGAAATAGGCAGACGGGCTACCTGATGGTAAGTAGTCACCGTCGCCTTTGGACATTTGCAGCACCAGAGGGACCGCCAATGCATCGCCGGCTTTGGAGGAGACAGGAGAGCTCTTTTCGCGCCTATTATTACGGCCCTTTAACAAAAAATAAACTTAAACTGAAAACTGTGTAAAGCAAATTATATATTTCATACATTCATGATAATAACCATGCAATGCAAATAAGTTAACTCTTGTAACTTTACAATGATTAACACTATAGAGGCCATAACATTTGCCGTTGGCCGCCTCTCTAAAAGTAAATTATATTGGTTTTTAATATCCAATAAAAGTATCAAACGAGCATGCACTCCATCTGATGGTAAGTGGTCACTTCCGCCCATGGACATCAGCAATTATCCCCAAGTACGATGACATTATACCTAAGTTTGATCACCGATGCGTTGCTATACCTGAATACAATGACAATGGAGAAAAACTTGGTAAGAAATATGACAAAATAGAGTCAACGTGAAATTCGCCAAATTTGCATTTTACTTGGTTGAATTACAAGAACTTTGTTAATAAATGTAACAAATTACATTAGTCTTAAAGGAAATATAAATGGATAGCTCATTTAAATGTAAAGTCGTGTGCACGTGACGTAAGACGTGGGATCCAATTTATAGCACATTCCGCTACTGTTAACGATCGCAACTTTAGAAGCTATTAACTAGTTAAGATACGGTGTCGATTATTTAACAATATTGTAAGGGTGATTTTTACAGTACATGATTAAAATAATTATACGAAACTTATTTCAGTACTTATAAAACCGCCAATAGTTTTTTTTTTAATTTGCTAACATTAGGAGCACTAAACTCCAGTAGAATACTCTTGATTATAATTTGGACTACTAACGATCGCAACTTTAAAATCTAGTTTAAAAACTAGTTTAATATATGGGCTCGATTATTTCTCAAGATTCTTTGGTTAAATTTATATTGCAAAGAGCAACATGTGTAATGTCACGTGATAAATTTAATTACAAGACTCTTATTCCAGTAGTAAGAAACCGCTAAAAGTATTTTCACACTCCGCTTCTAACGATCGCAACTACATACGCAATTAACTATGTCTGTTTAAGATATGATGTCGATTATTTATTAAGATTCTTAGGCCAAATGTACGTGTCAAAACAAGTGTTACACAAAATAAATTTTACAATTTGTTACACTATTTATGGAAACATATTTTAGTAATAGTTTTGTGTTTATTTTTGTTATCAATATATAGTAAACAATATGAATGCTATACTTGACTATTATCTGATTTGGAGGAAATCACGTATTGAAATTGCCATTGATAAAAGGGACTAAAGTATACTATTCTCAAAAGGAAATTAAAGCGGTTGCTTCATTTAAATATAAAGTCGTGTGTGCGTGACGCAAGACGTGGGATCCAATTTATAGCACACTCCGCTACTAACGATCGCAACTTTAGAAGCTATTAACTAGTTTAAGATACGGTGTCGATTATTTAACAAGATTCTTACGCTGATTTTACATGGAACAGTATGAGATAAAATAATTATTTTTATTATATATTATTATGAAACTTATTGCAGTACAATGAAACCGGCAAAAGTTTATATGGTAATTTGCAAATCTTAGAAGCACTAAACTCTTGATTGAGTAGCATACTCTTGATTATAAGTTTAGATTAATTTTGAAGGAATGTGTGTGTATGAATATGGTGATAACGAGAATTTAATCTATAAGTAATAACTTATTAATACATTTCATATAATTTACCAACTTCAGGTCAGCAAAACATTGTTGCTTGGACATGGTAGAAGTACATGTATATAATTCTGGAAGTAAATTGCAGTGGTTAGTTCATTTAAATGTAAAGTCGTGAACACGTGGGGAAGACGTGGGATCCAATTTATTGCATACAAAACTACTGTGAACAATCGCAACTTTAGACGTAATTAACTAGTTTAAATATGGTGTCGATTACGTAACAAGATTCCTAAGCCGAATTAACATTTCAAAACAAGTGTCACGCACGATAAAAGTAACACAACTTATGAAAATAGTTTAGTAAAAGTTTTATATTTTTCAGTATTTTATCGGGATATAATAATTAATATAAATGTTATGCTTGATTAGTATCTACAATAATTTTGGAGGAATTCACGTTTTGAAATTGCTGATGAGGACTACTGATGATAGTGACTGAAGTACACTATTTTCAGAAGGAAATTGGAACGCTTGCTTCATTTAAATATAAAGTGTGTGCGTGACGCAAGACGTAAGATCCAATTTATTGCACACTCCGTTACTAACGATCGCAACTTTAGACACAATTAACTAGTATAAGACATGGTGTCGATTATTTATCAAGATTCTTAGGTCGTATTTACATTGCTAATTTTGATGATATCCTCAGTTATCGCCTGCACTAATTTTGAAGAAATTTACGATGTGAAATTGTTGGTGACGACTATTTTTGATAACGATTAATAATTTATAATAAATGTAGAACAAATTATTAAAAAACATGTATATAAAGCTAACCTCAAAAGACTTACATGTACCTATATTCGTAATTGCGTATACTTTCTGAATAAATGAAAAAAATACACTACTCTAGAAATAAATTATATTGATTACTTCATTTGAATGTAAAGTGTGTGCGACCAAAATTGAAAGTGGAAGCTAGGCAAGTATGTCAGAACCGTGCCATTTGGCTCTCGATACTCTCTGCCTACCCCGTTAAGGATTGGGCGTGAAGATGTGTGCGTGTGCGCGTGACGCAATACGCGGGACCCAATTTATTCCACACTCTGCTACTAACGATCGCAACTTTAGAAGCTATTAACTAGTTTAATATATGAGGTTGAATATTTACCAAGATTCTTAGGCTGATCTTACACTGCGATACAGGTGTTACGCATGATTAAGTTAATTACCTGCAAGTTTCTTACAGTATCTTAGAAACCGCCTGGTTTTATTACTTGTATTGTTGGTATATGCACACATTTTGAAGGAACTTGATTGCAAATTGGTGATGTGACTTATTTTTTTTGACTAATAAATATAGAACAAATTAAAAAAAATACAATGTACATGATGTCAACCAAACGTACATGCTTATTTGAATTATACTTATACTTTTTAAATATATGTAACAGTTTACTATATTCCTAAAGTTAATTATAGCGGTTTGAAGTGTGACGCAAGATGTGGGAACAATTTTATTGCACAATATGTACGATCGCACCTTTAGAAGTAATTAACTATTTTAAGATATGGTGTCGATAAAAATCAAGATTCTTCCCCTTTATCTTATGGCCACAAACTAAGTTTTTTAAATCTAAATTTTAACAATAATAAAGTAATAAGTAAAAAGTTTCTGATATATGCGCCGAAATAATTCTAGTCTTACTACTCTTCAGTATACATACGAACATTAATATGTAACGTACCTACTTAAATTACAAATACATCATAAATAACATGCATGTAAATAATATCATTATAACCATTATCCTTATTCCTTTTAAGTAGTAGCTACCTTGTGGAAGTTAATGTGAGGGTTAGCATAGAAAGCCTTATTTTTCAAGTCGAAAAAAAAAAATTCTTAAAAAAATTGGATCTTCCTTTTACGTAGTGCTTGAAATGCAATTTTACACCTTAATAATATTAATGGGATTATCCTTATCCCTTCTAAGTAGCATCTATCATGTGGATCCTAACGTCAAGGGCAGCACAAAGCGCTGTTATCCCGAGCTAAGCGCGACTCATTCGCCAACTTAATTAAAATCTCTTTGTTATCTTGCGATCTCTGTGTTGGTGGGACCCATAAATAAGTGTTGTCAAATGAATAACCACAGTTGTTCTCTTAGTAGTATCCATAGAGCATGTAATACAGATAGAGAGGTACAGTCGCTACGCCAAGTCTGCCACAGAAATAATGGTTAAGTTCAAAAGTAATGGACAATAGGGAATATTCATGATTTTTTTTTATGTCTTACATTAATCATTTACATCTATATAGCGTACAAAAAATATAAATAGACCTGAAAACATTCTAATTATTTTTAAAAATTAAATTTAAAAAGTCGAATAAATTTGAGCCGTTCAAACGCCGCAATTTTGCGCGCGCTTTGAATGACGTCACTGGACA
>DWNR01000698.1:0-18100 GCA_018250455.1 Polygonus leo | reverse complement strand
GAAAATCAGGAAGTTCAGAGGTAGCATAACTATATATTCGATCTCAACTGATCGTATTTGGCATTGAATACAAATCTGTTATAAACAGGGCCAATTTATACTAATTGTCTCTTAGGTCGAGACAGTTTTGTTTTTCTTAAAAAGAAAACAAGTAAATGTGGGGGCCGGTAACAGGAATTGTAATAACGAACGTAGGGGAATATAAAAAAAATGGAAAGCAATTCTACCAAATATTTGTTCTGTGGCTAAATGTCATTTATGAAGCCGCCATTTTAGATAGGGACCACCATCATGGCGCGAAGCATAGACATAGACATTTTATTTTTATTTCCGTAAGAGCGAAGCAAAAGGAAATTGTACTATAATGTAATCTTCGTAAAGAGGAAATATAAGTTGGGTGACAGAAATTGCTAAATTTATGGTCAAATATAGGTACATTTATTTCTCTAAATTGTATAGATTTGAGTTAATAGAGATAGAGATTAGGTTGTTGTTACAGGACCTTGTTAAATCATTTTTTGAAGATGTTACTTTAGGAATGAATATCCTTAAATCCTTAAATTTATCTAATACCCTGATTTTTTTGTATGTCTTATTTTTAAAGCGTTTTATTTTTGGTTTTACAAACTAGAAATAATAAACACGTAAATATAACAAGTTTATCAGTGATTTATCAGTATTAGTAAGTATACCCCTGCCTAAGAGAATAAGCGAATCAATAACCCATCAGTTCAAGGATTCTCATCATTTTCCTTTGACTTATAATCGCTTTCTTCCTCACACAAGTATGACAGAAAGAATAAGTCATGCTGAGCATTTCCAATCGGTTCTACATAATGTTCAAGTAAATCGTTCACCAGGGCCATTCAATCACGTCGTACAAACCCAGCCATCGTCATCATGAGTGTAAAAACGGTCGTTATTCGCACATAACTCCACAGACTAAGCGCGCCAGAGGCTGCCACACACAGCGTGGTTTCGCAGAGACTAATTTGTCCTTAATTGTCATTACAACAATTATGAACAATTAAACCGAATTACCCCTTTAAAAAGAGAGGAACAAAGTTTTTCTATGTACGAAATTACCGCAATTTCAAAATATGACAAATACTTTTGTGTATGTTTTCCACGTATGCCACCTAGTTGAGACTTAGGTTTGGGGAATACTTATTAAAATAAAATTTTGGGTCGTTTATGTAATCATAGTAATCATTTATGAGGTTTTTTAAAAGAAATAAAAAGGCATTCTTGACGTCGCTACAGCGCTTTTAAATATGTACTTGTATGTAAGTGTATTTGTAATATACTGCTCTTATATTATACGTCTGCTACCTGCATACGTCTATTTAGATTTTCCCATTCAACTTCATCTTTTCAGACTTTTTTTCTTCGTTATTCTTTATTCTCAATACATTTTTGTCACATTATTGAGCAAATACACACACACACGCATCTTCACGCCAAATCCTTCTACATCCGTCTACATTCGCATTATATATCTGTTTTGCTAACCTTTCATCCGTCATTCTTTCAACACGTCCGAACCACCGGAGCATTCCCTTTCTCATTTTTACACCAATACTTTCTTTCAGTCCTACTTTCTCTCTAACGTTACGTACGTTATTCTTCATTTTTCTCAATTTATTGTTGGCTCAACATTGAGCAACTCCGCGTTCGTAGACTTACCTACTCTGTTAGCAGGGCCGGATTTGGGTAAGGGCAGGCGGGGTCCTCTACAAGAAAGGGGTTTCGACAAAACAGTATTGACTGTTCATCAAAAATGTACCTTTCGTTAGCGATATTTATACCGATTATTGTACAAATGCGATAATTTCCATAATTATTGATTATTTTTAATTGGTACAAGTAATAATTTTCTTTTTCACAAATTATTTAATGTATATCTTCCTAAAAAAAAGGATGGAAGTCCTCGAATGGAGACTACGGGTACAAAATAAATAAAGGACGTCATTCGACCAGGTGAACAAGTGACATCATGAAGACAGCGACAATACCCGGACTAGGCAAGTGTTAGGTATAAATCGCCGGACTAGGAAAGTATCGCATACAGCAGTAGATTGCACAAAAGACTTCAAAGATATATAGATAGATCGACTTGCGATTCTCGGACCTCCAATTTGAGATATTTTACCAAACTAGTGGTAAAATATCTCTGCTTTTACCAATAAACCGTCTTTTAAGTGCCTATAAATTGCTTAGCATTTAATTCGGTCACCCGCTAACCCTAATGAGACCAATAGTTTCTCCTCACCGGTCACAGTGTTTCTAATAGATCGCTTAAGGTTATTTAGAAACAATACCGGCTATTCAGTGTGGTATATAAATAACTTCCCAGTAGGTCACCGCGTGGCGTCCACTAGGAAAGGTTGCACACAGGGATCTGAAAAATGGAGAGCTGATGAAACTTATTCTATATAATCTTGAAGTCGGTTCAATTTTTGGTCTAAAATTTTTAATTGTCTATTTTTAGTAGTAGATCTATTGATAGTGTATATTTTGAACTTTTATATTACCATGATACAAATTTACTTTCATCATCAGAAATTCAGAACTAAGGAGTTGTGACTTGAAACTAGTCATGTAATTCCTGCTTAGTATTCACAACACTACTTTCAAAGCAAATGCCACAGAGTTACAGTTTTGACAAGCAATTATGCGGGAAAGTTTGCATGTTACCTATTGCAGATTCAGGAATTTCCTTGTATATCTTTTTAGTTGAAGGACAAATAATTATGAAAAAATGGGGCCAACTATGAAACGAACCTACGTAACAAAAAAAATATCATCAAAATCGGACTACTCTGTAAAAAGTGCGTGGTACGTGGTATGCTGGTCATACATAAAAAAACAATGTTCGCTATATTTTTTATTGGAAATTTACTACATTAAAAATTTATAGCATTGCGTGGCATGGCCGTACCACTCTTTTCTCGGAGTTATTTAGGCCATTTTCGACTTTTTATAACTTCGATTTTTTATATTTATATCGAATATGTATTTACATTGTGTCTTATTACGATGGCCGCGTCAATTTATGTATTTAAAACATAAAAGATTATGTACTGTAGGATGTTGTTAGGTTAGCTAATTACGTAACAACTTAAGACAGAAGGTAGTAAGTAGTAAGTAAGGTAGGGACTGAATAAATTAATAACCAACTTGGTATTACATGGATCTTACAACTTTTTACGGTCAAAACAAGTCTTGTAACGCACTAGACTTGTTTTTTTTTACAAGTATTGTTTTTATGGGATACAGTATCTACTACGCAATATTTCCACGGTGCTCGACGAACTAAAGCGCCGTATGTCGAATGCAACGTAGCAGCGCAACCGGCTGAGTTATGCAACGACGGTTGCATAAGACAAAGCAGACAATTATTTTTATAAGCATTGTCTTGCGAAGAAAGTAAAATGTTACTTGTACCTCCTTGATATACCATTGCGCATTGATGTATAGAAAGGTATGGTATGGTAGGTATGGTAGATGTAAAACTCTCTATGTAAAATCGGTCTCTACAAAGCTATTTTCATGCGAATTCTCTTTACAACCTTTATACAATGTATTTCATATTTGATACTAACGGATCCGATAGACGTAATTCTGCCGGTAACTTTGATTTGTAATAAAAAATCTGGTGAGTATTAATAAAGATAAAAATTATCTTACCTCTAAAAAAGTCAGTCATATGCGCAAAACGTCATTAAAATCGTTGTAAGTATTTTCAGTGACTAGCGTGATTTCGCATGTTGATTTTAATTTGTATATATTAAAGATCCAAGAATTCTGTGTACATGCAGAATTGCTACTAAATTGTAATGTATACAATCTTAACAGCTTAGGAACACTGCATTTAGTGAGTGGTGTGGACGTACAAAGACAAGAATACAAGGTTTAGGATCCAGGAGAGAAATTTACATTTATGTGTTACTTTTAGAATCCATAGTTTTGATTTGATATTTGATGGTACCGAGCATCATAAATGTTTTGTATCTGTATTACTTTTGTGTCTTTATTATTGTCGGAATATATTCAGAATATATTAGAATATAATGGAGGGTAATCTTTGCAATTGTTCTTGTTGTTTATTTACTGAACTTGCTAACGATTTAGTTTAGTAATGATCGAATTTTAATATGATTGCCTAGTTTTGATTTCGGAACTGAAAACTTTTGAAATGAAAACTTCTTTAGAGGCGTTGTGCACTTTTTGTGATAAGTAAAAATGTCAAACTCGCGTCAGCTCTGGACACGTGAAAAAAATTCGTAAGACGGAGGGACAGTAGACCGCCGGCGCGGCGTAGGAGAGGAATGTAATAGTTCTGAAGTGTTAAATTTTAATGTAATACAAATTGTCATGTTTGTGTACGATAGCGCAATAAATGAATATTGTATTTTACCACATAAATTATAATACTGATGATTAAAGCAATTCTCATCAAATATTCAAATTTTCACTTTTGCCGGCACTCCCGGAGTGCAGCCCGTTGTTTTTTATATGGCGTAGTGTTGTGAAATTATTTCGGACTTATTATTTTTATCACTTCTTTTTTTTAAGTTTTTACGGCCATGGATTCAGTTCCTTCTGGCCTATCTTTATTATATTTAACGATTATTAATCGCAGTAACAGTCCAGTCAAAGTCAAAGTTTTGCCAGGTGGTAGAACTCATGTAGTTCGTCCGGGGAGGTACCACCGCTACCCTCATAATCCTCAGTTAAGCAATTTATTGTGTTTCGGTATGAAGAGGCGTGGTTTCCGGTTATAATTAAACACGAGGCGAATATCTTAGTCCTCAGGGGTAGCAACGTCTCTGTGGTCAAACTTAGGTATGACTCAATCGTACTTGAGGATGATTATTGATGTCCATGGGCAGCAGTTGCCACTTACCATCAGGTGGACTGCATGCTCGTTTGCTACCTTTACACAATAAAAAAGAGTCAAGTGACCAAGTCTTAAGTCCAAATCATGCTTTAGTAAAGTGGTTGATACTTCACTACAAGCTTCTATAGAGCTTTGGAAATAACGCGAAAAAACTCAATTAACTGCATAAAGTATTACACCTATACTCGTGCACATTACTGAGCACTTTATGTTTAAGCTGCCTAATTTACACGAAACACCTCAAGAACACAGCTTTAAAAAATAATTCAATGTCACGCGACATACATATCATTTTACCACCACCAAAACTTCTTTACCATTACTACCGACCGCAACACTATAGTATAGATACATTACCACCTTCATCAATAAAACAGGGGTCGGTCTTATTGGCTGTAACATTTCCATTTCAAAGTAAAATAAGCCTCCGGAACCCTGCAACTCTGAACTCAGTCATCCTTTTCTTTTTTCACAGGAATCCTAATCATATCCAAGTTGAAGTTTACATATTGTGTCAAAGAAAGATCTTAAAATCAGGTTTTGCATGAAGTGACCATATTTCATACAGAATGCATGCATTAAATAAAAAAACTACTTCTAAACTGTTTTGTAAAAACTATACGAGACAAAATTCTTCGTAATTGCATTGCATCTTGGCGTGGTTGGTTGTTGTGGTTTCTTAAGTGGGGCTAATACAACCATGCCTGGGGTTAGTGGTAACTTAAAATTAGGGGAATTAATTGTTTTAACTTTTTTTTAAATTGTTCAAAGTTTTCGTTTTGTTTTATCATTACATTTTTATTTATACTTTCATTACAGTTTAGAGGAAAAAACAATTTTTGAAGTCATATATTTATAATGACTAGAGGTCGCCTTGTGCTCGAAATTCGAGCGTAATAAAAAAAGTCCATAAAATAAAGATTGAAATAAAGAAAACAGTTTTTTGCGTATATTTTCTAAATAAATAAAATATGCATATGGCAATAATTATTGTTGACATTAAATGACGTAAGGTCAGGTTGACTTTACCCATAAACATGTATGTGTCAAATGTGCGGTAGTGTGTGTAA
Source organism: Polygonus leo (assembly GCA_018250455.1). NCBI lineage: Eukaryota > Metazoa > Arthropoda > Insecta > Lepidoptera > Hesperiidae > Polygonus > Polygonus leo. Next base: position 12,127 of record DWNR01000698.1, on the reverse strand, counting down.
TGCTTTTTTATTTAAAATAGTGTATTTATAGTACAATAATTATATAAATATTAGCTTTCTGCACTTCTTCCCCATATAAACTTTAAACCTGTCAAATTTCATACTCCTCCGCCCCCGTAATGTCTCTAAAAAGGCGTACAAAGTTTTTGCTTCACGTATTAATTGATTCCGTGATTCGTGACGACAGCACATGCTGCATATACAAAATTAATGATAGTAACCTGCGTTTCCACACGTTTCTCGGCACATAACAATATAGCCGATACCACACTCTCCCTCTAACATACATATCACGTTTTGTTTAGGGTTCGTGTTAATTATGAATAAGCAAGCAGTCGTCTCGTTAGCCGCTGAGTGGCGACGGATTGGAGGAATTTGACAACACTGTGGCTACGCAAATGACCACTCGATATTTATGGCCCCGGCGCGGGGATCCGTGGCAGGCGCCTTAAACCTTTACGGCAGAAAATACGTTTTGTTTCATTGCTTTTTTTCTGGGGATTGAAAAACAGAAATTTCAAAAGTAAATTAAAATTTGACAAAATATTAATTTAAGGGAATGGTAAGGCAATTTTACTGGTGATTTCGACACTAGTAGCATATTACTTGTGACGCACTTTTTAATTAGTGAAAAAACAGTTAAAATTATATAAAGCAATGGACACAATGCCAAAAAGTTTGCCCATTTTGTTTTATATCTCGTGCGCAGCTGATTGAATTACACAAAATGTGCTATATAAAAAATTGCGTCCATGCAAGATAGAAAATAAACTCTTCTAGCCACATAAATGATTTATCTGTATTCATATTTTACGTGAATCCATTGGCCATATGGCAGTCCATTCTTTATTGTTTGTAATTCGTGTAGATTTTGAATAAGCAAGCAGTCGTCTCGTTAGCCGCTGAGTGACGACGGATTGGAGGAATTTGACAACACTGTGGCTACGCAAATGACCACTCGATATTTATGGCCCCTTCGCGGAGATCCGTGGCAGGCGCTTTAAACCTTTTACGGCAGAAAATCCGTTTTATTTCATTCAGTTATTGCTGGTGATTGAAAAACAGAAATTTCAGAAGTAAATTAAAATTTGACATAATATTAATTTTAGGGAATGGTAAGGCAATTCTACTGGTGATTTCGACACAAGTGACATACTACCTGTGACGCACTTTTTAGTAAGTGAAAAACGCACACAAGGGCGGATCCAGCTTTGGCGCCAGGGGAGGGAGGAGGGGGTCACGTAGTCGTGGTCTAGTCACAAGAAGTTATTAATTAGTAATAGTAATTTAATTTTGATAATAATAGATACAAGTAAAAAATATTGTATTAATAAATGTAAGTACAGTACGTACTTACGTAAGTACCTACTTAAAAATACCTTTTAACAATTTTATTGAGTGGTCCACTAAGGTCCTGAGCCCAGCCCAGCCCAGGGTGGGGTCATGACCCCCATGACAACCCCCCTGGATCCGCCTATGAACGCACACGACGTCCAAAGTTTGCCCATTTTGTTTAACTGGTATATATTTATCTGAATTCATCTTTTATGTGAGTCCATTGGTAATGTATGTAGCAGTCATTTCTTATTGTTTGGAATACGTGTTGGCCCCGGCGCGGGGATCCGTGGCAGGCGCCTTAAAACTTTACAGCAGAAAAGTCGTTTTGTTTTATTCAGTTATTGCTGGCGATTGAAAAATAGAGATTTCTACTAGAGAGACTATACGTCTAGTATGGGCCCGTTCAGGAAACAAAAGGGAATTTAATGGTTTTGCTAAGTCTTGGTAATATATCTTGCGTAGTTTGTGATTTTTTATAGCTCTTTTTGTCATATGATGTTGATCTTCTTTTTAAAATTCTCGTATATTTATGAAGAGCTGATCAGGGGTAGCCCAGACGGTTACAAGAAAAATCTTAAATATGTTTTTTTTGGACAAAAAAATTGTCCCCTATATTATATTTGCTAATAAACATTTATACCTTATGTGTGACTGTGCACAAAAACTTACACACATAAAAAGCATCAAACAATTATCAATGACATAGAATTTCAAGAACCTCTGTTCGTTATTTATTGATCGCACTTAACTCTTTGTCTTTACGCAATCAATCCGGCGTTGGCAGGTTGTAAATTAAAGGTAGGTAGGACATTATTTGGTGTTTAATTACGCCGTAAAACTTAACGGTTCGTCTAGTGAAGCAATGTGTAGTTGCGAAAGAAGTACTGTGTAAACAGGCGTGCATCGTCATGAATTACTCAACCTTATTGGCCCACTGCTGGGCGTGGGGTTCTCTTATTAGTAATAGTATAATAGTAATAGTTCTCGCTGGCTTAGAGCGCGTCGGCAGACATTGCAGCATTAAGACCTTTAAGATTTTATTTTTTTGATCTCTTGCGGTTTCCATCCATGTTTTAATTCATCGAAAATGAAGAGATAGTGAATTTATCTAAAACATTTGTTTTCTAATATCTAAGTGCAATGGCAGTAGTTTTTAAAAATTTTGGAATATTGAGGCCGTATCTAATGACGATGGTCATTGTTGAAGTACTCGAATTGTTCCGTACCTATTGCCAATAGACGGAGTTGTAAGTGGAAGTGTTAGATGTATAACAAGATGACATAGACGTTTAGTAATAAAAATCTACCTATTATAATTTACCAATTAGGCGACCGCTTCGCTCGGATATTTCTAAATTACCTTGTCGTTTTTCATTGAATGAAAACACGGATAGAATGACGTGTTCTAAAAGTGAAACTTAGATCGATTTATCGCCCACGAAACCCCTTGCATATTCTAATCCTAAATTTCATTATGTATCATCATCATGAATCAAAACAAGAATTGCTATTTAAAGGAATTAGACGTGATAAAGACGGACCATGTTGGTAGCTCTGCGGTCCGGTAGACATTTATCGGAGCTACCAACAGGGTTGCGTTGGCACCCTTGGGTAAGGAACGGTTTGTCTAATGAAGCAAGATGGGTAGTTGCGAAAGAAGTACTCTGTGTAAACAGGCATTAATCATTACTCAACGTTATTGGCCCACTGCTGGGCGTAGGATTCTCTATAAGAAAGATTTAGGCAATATTCCAACGCGCTAGCTCAGAACTGAAATGAGCTTCCTTCTGAGGTGAATCGTTTGGTTTATCACTAGGTAAATATATAAATATCCGACCAAGTGCGAGTCTGACTCTCGCGCGAAAGGTTTCGTACTATTTTCTATAAAAACGGTAATAAATCATGTTTGTTGTTTGGGAGCCAACTTAAATGTTTATTTTATTCTGTTTTTTGTATTTGTTGCTATAGCGGCATCAGAAATACATCATATGCGAAAATTTCAATTTTCTAGCTATCACGGTTCATGAGATACAACCTGTTGACAGACAGACGGGCAGACAAACAGCGGAGTCTTAGTAATAGACTCCCGTTTTAACCTATGGGTACGGAACCCTAAAATTTATACAATTTGTTTTTTAAACTTTTACTCATCTAGGGCTACTATTTTCAAAGGTGAAAGTATATAATTCTTAAGAAATATCTGTGAATGTACGTAAGTAATCTCATTAAAATTATACCTACCTATCAAGTTAGCGAAGGCAGTGTGACCGGAAAGCTAGTCTATTATTAAAGCTATTGACATTCAAATGCGGCTAAATGCGGTTGGAAATACCTATTCATAGACACCTTACAAATAACAAGCTATAACAATATATCAAACAACTTACAAAAGCCTTCCAGCCTTTGCTAGCCTTAATGGAAATGCAGAAATAAAGTGCTTAATGGCAAAATAAAGTGTTAATTTTATGTTTATCCATAGAAATATATGTGTTTGTTTAGAAATGCCATTTAAGGAATTTGCTTACTATACTGTTCTATTATTTATTTTTATTGTGTAAAGGTAGCAAACGAGCATGCAGTCCACCTGGTCCCTGCCGCCCATGGACATTAGTAGTCATTCCCAAGTACGATTGACCGAAGGTTGACCACAAATGCGATTGCCAAATGGTAGAAATGGTTTAGTTCGAGGGGGGAGGTACCACCACCACCCTCATAATCCTCAGGGAAGCATTATTGTGTTTCGGTTTGGAGAGACGCGGACGTATAGAGTTAAGAACATCCTTAATGATTATAATAAGCTGCGAACGCAAAATCACCGTAATTTGCCTTATTAAATCATTCATACTCAACAATGTAATTACATTACAATGCGTATTATACGAGACGGCTCTTTAACTTACGAACCTCGGCTATGAAGCCTCAGGCGGTGCCCTAAACAGCTCCGCACCTCAATAAACCACGCCAAAGTAGGCAACGCAATTCACGCGCGCAGCAAATGAGAATGTCTGTATCTCTCCACCACCGACACGTCTTTAAATGAGGTCGGAGAGACTAACAAAGACTCTATTAACATTAAATACTAAATTTATTACCGTAGATAAAGATAATGTTTCATAGTTTAAAATATGTATAGTATTTGAACGTTCTTTAATTAGGAACGTTTCAGTTTTTTTCGGTTGTTGAATCCAAAAAAACTCTATATAGATTTATTTCATCTATTACATGAATAAGATGATTTTTTAAGAACGTATGTGAACATTAGCGATACATACATATGTACATCATAATAGGGTTGTAGATTTTTTTCTGAAATTTGTTTTAATAGATAGCGATGCTGTTATAGATCCGCGAAATAGATATTCATATGTGTTATTTAATTATTTTTTTTTATTTTCATTTTGAATTTTAGCGCCAAGAAGCTTTAATCTGTCATCGCGTACGGATGACGTCACAGACTGTGCCGAAGCGCCTTGCATCTGTTTGCTATTTACCTGTTCACCAGTTAATGTTTATTACGAAAACGATTGGTGTTTTATTTTTAAAAATATGCCAGGTGGTAGAAATAGTTTAGTTCGACCGGGGAGGTGCCACCGCCACCAACATAATTCTCCATGAAATAATTCTTGTGTTTTGATTTGGAGAAGCGATGTTGCCGTCTATACTTTGCACGAGGAGAACATCTTAGTCTTCAGGGGTAGCAACGCATCTGTGATCAGGCTTAGGTATGATTTAATTGTACTTGGGGATGATTACTGATGTCTATGGTTGGCAGTGACCACTTACCGTCAGATGGACTACATGCTCGTTTGCTATCTTTATACCATAAAAAAACTATAAATAATGTATCCCAATTTGTTATCTAATATATATTTAATTTAATTGACATATACCTTGAGCTAAAGTTCAAATTGACGTTGATGAATGTAAGTGTTTGCTTAAATGACAGAACAGGGTTTGATGTATGTCTGTAAGCATTTAGAATTTTTGATAACCTTTATATGTGATATTTATGTGAATGTACTTCATATTATAGCTTTTTATTATCAAATAAATGTTTTTCTTTAACCTTTGTCAGTAATAAGAATCAAATAAACTACGTCATAATACAACATTAAATGGTAACTAAACAATCATTATCACATAAACAACAACAGTAATTATAATTTTCTTTAGCTTCATCCTTAATTTAATTTTTAATCAGTATAATAAATTTCATTATTGATTATCTCTCCGTGCATTACTCGTACGATGACTGTTGTGTCTAATTAATCATTGCTTCAGACATTCGGAGTCAAAGATCAAGATATTTTTAGTGCCTCAGAAACATTATACTTTATGAAAACGAATTGGCATGCAGGTGTTAAATTATTTGATTAAACACTGCCGCGGTCTTAGACGTAACCTTTAATGTTATAGAATAACTGACGTGAATAGATGATTGCGTCGTCAAATTGATTTTTATAAAATTTTTGTTCCTTGCAACTCAAACACTGTAATGAATACGTGCTTGTCAGAATTTAACTTTGTATATACGCAAAAACGATACAGTTAAGTAGGTATTTTTTCAGCATTTACAATGTATTTTTAATACTAATATTTTTTTCGAATGAATGAATAAATTTGAATACCTAAGCGAACACACGTCTTAAAACGTCTTTTATGAAGTAAGATCTAAAATAAGATTGACGGACATAGCAACTTCAGTTTTGTAATTATATTTATTTTTATATTAATGTGTTTAACTATTAACATGATAAATTAACAAGAAGAATACAATATACTGTATAATAGTAATGATATGAAGTGGGAGGCTCATAAATAATGTCCTCTATTGTTCGCGCGGCGCGTGTTGGCGCAACAATACAGTATCGCGTGTTGCGAGCATTGTTTAATGTTTAATTGATACGCGCTATCGACACTCATATTAACACCCCATGGATACTATAAAGATATAATATTTTTTAAATGTAATAACAATAATGTGTTTTGCTACAAAATGAAGTATTACTAGTGTATATCGGTACCAGAATGGTCGATTGATGAAACTTGGCTTTATTCTTACTTCATAGCTTCATAACATTTCCATAAAGGAATGCCTGATTTTTATTTGGAGTTGATAAATATTTTCAACTCTATCTATTTCTTACTAATATCGCCTATATTCGTATATGAATGTTTTAATTATAGAGACGATGATTTTCTTCTACATAACAATATTGATAATAATGTACGAAACTCATAAATAATGCCCCTGTATTGTTCACATGGCGCGTGTTGGCACAATAAGACAGTATCGCGTGTTGTGAGCATTGGTTAATGTTTAATTGATACGCGCTATCGATATTCATATTAACACCCCATAGATACTAAGAAAGCGTGTTAACGAAAATAGATAAAAAGATAATGTTTTTTTTAAAATAAAGTAAGGTGTAAGAATCTCGATTTACTACCACAATATGTGTTTTGCTGCAAAATAAAGTATTATTAGTGTATATCTATTTCACAACTGTTGATTGATAAGGTATTGTGTGTGTACCTTTGTAACATTGATTTTACGTGTAAAGTAATACCTAATATTTATTTCGAGTTTATTACTAATGTACAAATGAGACGGTGATCATTTCATATCAGGCTACTTTGTTACATTTATCCAATAAATTTTATCGACAACTAAACATAATTTTCAACTCTTTCTATTTCTTAATATTATTAATCGCCTTGTATAAATGATTATAAATTTAAAGACGATAATTTAAACAGAAGATGCACTATACGATAATAATGTCCTAACCTCATAAATAATGTCCTCTGTTGTTCACAGCCGCGTGTTGTCGCAAGCAAGAATACAATATCGCGTATTGCGAGCATTGTTTAATGTTTAATTGATACGCGGTAGTAATATTAACTTCCCATGGATACTAAACAAATCATCTTAACGAAAATGAAAAAGTAATATTGTTTTTTGTTAAAGTTAGGCTTAATTAGGCTACAGTATGTGTTTTGCTGCAAAATGAATTATCATTAGTGTATGTCGGTTCCACGACACACACTAATGATAAAACCTAGTTTTAGTCTAACTTTATAACGTGGATTTATGTAAAGTTTTGCCTCATATTTATTAGGAGTTGATTACTAATGTCCAAATGAGACGGTGATCATTTTATATCAGGTAGACTATAGACTACTTTCGTACATCTATTTATTAAATTACAGTGAAACTAAACACACTTTTCAACTTTTTAGATTTTTTACTAATGTCGCTTATATATTAATGTTTTAATTAAAGGCGATAATTTAATAAGAAGAATACAATGCATTATATGATATTAATGATAATAAAGTGGGAGGCTCACAAATAATGTCCTCTATTGTTCGCACGGCACATGTTGGCGCGACAATACAGTATCGCGTGTTGCGAGCATTGGTTAATGTTTAATTGATACACGTTACCGATACCGATACTAATATGTATTGGATAATAAGAACGCATGTTAAGGAACAGGCAGCTTTTTTTAAATTAAAATTTAAACTGAAAAATTTTCGTGCCACAATATGCGTTTTGCTCAAAAATTAAGTATTAATAGGCTATGTGGTTTCCAAGCGGTTGATCGATAGGACATGGATTTCGTCAAACTTTATAATGTACATTTCCGTAAAATTACGTATTGTAAACTCTTACTATTAACTTATGTGGAGTTGTTGTCGATACACTCCTAAAACTTTTCATAATGAGTATGAACATAAACATTAACATAATTGTAAAATAAATGCGATATAGTGGGAGGCTCATAAATAATGTCCTCTATTGTTCGCACGACGCGTGTTGGCGCAACGATACAGTATCGCGTGTTGCGAGCATTGTTTAATGTTTAATTGATACGCGCTATCGACACTCATATTAATATTCGCTGGATAATAATGTAATAAATACGAAAAGTTGTAAATTTTTTCACCTGAATAAAATAGCGAAATACTACTATTACTATTTTTTACGTTATGTAATATAGGGAAGAATTTTTATTTCATTTTATAAAAATCAACTACATTATACTTCATTAAAAGCTTACGGATTAATCACATTCTCCATTTAAGAAAACCGTACGAAAATCCATGCAGTTCAAGACACAGAAAGGCGACGAAGGACTTTATTGTATAATCATAAAATCTTCCTTGAAAATATAGCCACATAAATATTATCGTTTAAAAACTTTGTTAGACAGAACAATCAAAGAAATGAAAAGATGAAAATGCAATTTACGGTGAAATTACAGGCGGGAACATTCAAATAATTACTATTGTTCACATTTCACTGCACAACAATGGATCCAGCTTGCGAGGCTTTGATTGGAAGGCTTCGCCGGTAACTAGACAGTTCCTAGATGAATTGAACCTAAATGTAGGTAATATTGAAACGGACCCATGAGTATTTAAACTTTCTTTTAGAATTTAATTATTACTAGCCTCTGCTCGCTGGTTAGTACACAATTTTATCATCTATTTCGAATTTTCAGTAATTTCTGTTGCTGATATTAAAGTAACTGACAGGGTTAGAATCGACATCGAAATAAATAATGGTCAAGTGTGAATCGGTCTCATGAAAGACGTGTATTGTACTGTGCACAATTTTCTTTAATATATTAATAGCACATGTTATATAAATATAATAAATTTATATGTAAACGGGTCTTTGATTATTTTAATTTTGTATTAGAATTTACCAGTTGGTAGAACTCATGTAGTTCTACCGTGGAGGTACCACTGCTACCCTCATAATCCTCCATGAAACAAATTCTTGTGATTCGGTTTGAAAAGACGTGGTTGCCAGCTATACTTATATATGAGGCGAACCTCTTAGTCCTCAGGGCTAGAAACGTATTTGAAAATGATTACGGATGTCCATGGGCGGCAGTCACCATTTACCATAAGGTGAACTTCATGCTCGTTTCGGTATTTACCTTCTGCTAACCTCTTCTTCATTGTAACGCAATTTATGTTTCGGTAAAAATCGGGGAGAAAATTTAAGTACTTAGTTACATTTGTGGTAAACCATGGATAGGATTGCGATCTTACTTAAGATATCTATGCTGTTATTATTGTTTAAGTATGCTATAGAAAAATTAATAAGTTCTTAAATATGTTTAAAGTCCATTTATCCGAGTTAAACTCTAAAATGAATCTACTACGATATAAGACAATTTTATTCTTAATGTCCATAGGCAATGTTGATATCTACCCATTCGGTAATTCTCCTTATCGCTTATAACTTATAATAAATATATATTTTGCGTATTGTGGGGACTTGTCTGTTTGATGTCACATATTCACAAGATAAGACTAACATTTGTAGCGCACTAAATGGAAACGACCTAAACTGGTAGCAAATACTAATTTATAGTACTAATAAATCGTTCCTAAAATATAGTAGGCTGTGTCAGCTGAATAAAAAGCCTATTAAAGGCCTAGATAATCTAGATTAGGTACTATTGTGCTCGTGGGAAAGCGTATCTGCTACGCTCCATATAAAAGACATCAACGCGCCACAAACCATCCTCCGTAACAGGGATGTTACGGAATTCCGTAACCGTAACCGAAGCTATCGGATATCCGAAATAAAATTTTATCCGTAACCGTAACAGAATCCGATATAAAAGTTACAAATAATTTCGAATAGGGGCAGACAAAGTAACTAAATTAACTTGGAAAGATTGTAATGTGCAAAGGGACATCATGATTTTAATTTTACAATTTCTCAAAATCCGTAACCAACTTTACGAATAATCCTTATGATTTTCATATCCGTGAAACTGATTTAATATTATTTATACATATATCCGTATCCCCATCCAGATCCGAAATTTCGTATCCATAACATCCCTGCTCCATACATAAGGCTTAGCAGAACCGACCGACCGACCAACCGACGGACTAGGTCGATCGAACCTCGTTGGTTTTTATTGCCTTTTGTTAAGTAGCACGCGAATCCTTTGGTGAAATGAATTGCAGCTGTCTGAAAGGAATTTTTATCTGCGCACTGTACTTTAGTTTTTAAATCAGCTTACAAAGGCTTTCATTATCTTTGCTGATATGAGATATGGTGTTGTTTTCTTCTATTTTTATCTAATGGATGAAGTTTGTATTTCAAATGTAAGTATACATTATTTTTGTACTGTAGATTTACTTTAGATTTTTTCTTGAACATAAACAAATAGCGTGATTTGAGTTTACTCGTTAAGTAGCTATAGACTATTTTGCAATACCTTAATTTAATTTACCCTGCCCGTCATTGCTTTAAAAGTTATCACTTCAAAAATGATCCCATTTGAATGCCCAACCAGTGGGACATTGGCTCTATCCAATATTTTAGCAATGTTTTTTATTATTTTTTTGTGATTTGGCTTGATATGCCAATACAAACTTATTACTCTAAATTTTCACCTTTCTATTCAGATTTTGATATTTTAATTCATATGGAGGAACAACGTTTGCCAAGTTAGCTACTAAAATGTAGTACTTTACGACGAACATTGGTGCTAAAGCCTCTCTTTTAAGCAAGCACATTGCAATAAAATTACAAAGTAAATCTTCACGAATATTATCGTAAAATACACTATAATCCCCCAGCGATATGTTACATAGAACTGGAATAGTTATGGGATAAGTTACATAATTTTCCGATAAATCACAAGTCACATTTTGTGTGTATGTATGTTATTTGCGTCTGTATATTTTTTTTTTGTTTTTGGTATAATTAAATATTTTCTACAAATATGTAGTGAGTAATCTTAAATATGATTGTGATTGGTGAATGTTTAAAATACGACATTAAAGGGGAAAAAATGAGTAGTTGAAATAGCTACATATAATTTTTTGATAAAGTAATCGGTTGAAATCATTGTCTTTTGGGGGAGTGGGGTCTAAAATATACATATTTAAATTGTATTAGTGTTGGTTTTATTTTAGGCTTGAAACCTAATAAGCAAGCTTATTATTCTTAATCAATTAACGGATTTCTTAAAAGAAGATTTTTAAATTCGGCTGTTTTGATCGTGTGCTGTCTGAATCGTGTGGTGTCTCCGAAATCGGCGTGTTTGTAAGAGGAGAGTTAAAAATGTGGAAGAAGCTAGGCAAGTATGCCAGAACCGTGCCCGTTAGGGATTTGTAAAGATGTGTGTGTTGTAGCGAATTGCTTTTGACGATTATTTTATAATAGATAAGAGTTTGTCTTTGAAACAATACTATGTAAAATAAAAAATAACTTTCACCCTCAAGGTCCTGTCAAAATTAGGGTAGAAGAGGGTAAAATATTTTATTTCTTTATCAGAATTTAAATATATCAATTATATACCTAATATTAAATTGAGTCTCTTCATTCTGATGGAATAGGTTTATCTGTTCGAGCATCAAGAAAGTCATTATAATAAATAATACTACAACATAGTTGCATTGATGTGTAGCTAAAAGCCAATCAGCTTGAAGCCTTAACAGCCTCAAGGATGTATCGCCAAAGGATAACCATTTCCTCCAAGATAACCCATGTGTGTGAACTTTTGTTGTTTCTAAGCAATTTGTTTTAAGTAGTTACGACAAGGAAATGTGTTTAAGCATTTGCACATTAGGTATATAGGTATTGTATGTATATATTATGTGATGCCAAAGGGTGCCTATGGTAACCTATTACTAAGATTAGGCTGTTAATGTATTATTACATTAATATTAATTTATAATATTTATATTTATATAACTATAATTTTAATATTCATTTCCCCGGTAGAACTCATGTAGTTCGGCC
>DWNR01000697.1:0-18100 GCA_018250455.1 Polygonus leo | reverse complement strand
GTGTTTGTATGAGGAGAGTTATAAAAGTGGAAGAAGCTAGGCAAGTATGTCAGAACCGTGCCATTTGGCACTCAATATGAGTAGAGATGCTGAAGATGATGTGTGTGTGTGTGTGTGTGAAGTTTAAATGAGTATATCATTTGAACATTCTGGGATTCCAACCAGAACGTGGAGGGTAACGTGTAAAGACGGATTCTCTACTAGGTTATGACTACTTAAAATGTGATGCATGTTTCATTCCATGCCATATGAAATTATAATATATATAATGAAATTATAAATTTACATACTAATAATTTACAACTTCACTTAATATATACGATTCATTTGATCCCTGGTCCCAATCCTGATTTCCACGCATTCGAAGTCGCGGGGAAACCACTCTGCAGCGTAACAAATGCAGAATAATATTCTGGTTTGAGGCATGTGATAATGATACACTTACAAGAGTGTTCCAACTTAGTTATCGAGGTTAACAAAGTATTTGTTGTCAGTCTCAATTAAGATTAGACTCCTATCTGAGACCTTAATCCTATTTGGGAGTGATTACAGATATATGTCCAAGATCGGCACACTCGATTTATCAAGTGGATTGTGTTAGGCTGCTTAGATTAAAAGAGTCTCTTTAATGGTTACACACATATTTTTTGTAATATAAATGTAACTCACAAACCTGGGCTGATTTGACATTTGTAATTATCTCCAAGTATGATGCACCTTATTGACTTAACCCTAAATGTATTATAGATTAACTTCAGCATTTCTCTTTAATAGCATGTAGACAAAATTTTCCATCCCTTGATCAGTGAAATAATACGCTAGAAGAGATTTACAAACAAAATGGCACGACATGTCGCGTTTGACGATACTTCTATTCGGTGAACATAAACTACGTGAACGCTCCAATTGGTTCATTTCGGTTTTACCCACTGTATGAATATACACAACTACATACGCAAAAACGTTTATAAGCTGATTTGACTAAATAAGCTGATTTGACGAATTAAATATCTAATGAATTCTTATAGTGTAATTACTTTACCATCGTCATCACAACCCATCGCGGCTCACACTTAACATAAAACATTTTATTTTGCGAATAATCGCCCACAATATAACATCGTTAACATATGGATTGAATCTCGGAATACAATATGGTAATTACAATTAGCAACCAGGAGGTTTGCATGATGCCCACTCCACATAGCCTATCATCTACGGAAGCCTATCATGGCGCTATGCATTTCACCCTAATTGCCCTATCATCCTTTGTTAGTATTACATAACAGCAATTGAAAATGAACGAGGATATTATACGATTCATTTCATTTATGACAGGCTTCATTCTTGCCTTATTTGTACTCGTATTAAGGTAGCAAACGAGCATGCAATCCTCCTTACTGTAAGTGGTCATTGCCGCCCATGCACATTTATAATTATTTCCAAGTACGATTTAATGGTATCTGAGGTTGATCACAGATACGATGCTACTCTAACGCCCGGTTTCAATCCATCTATCCGTTACTAGAAGTTAAAGAAGGCCATTGGTGTGTACTTGACAAATTTGTGACAAGAATCAATGATATAAATAGGTTTATCCTATTATAGGTTATCCAAGTACGATTTAATGGTATCTAAAGTTGACCACAGATGTGATGTTATTCTAACGCCCGGTTTCAATCCATCTATCCGTTACTAGAAGTCAAAGTAGCGACTATTGGTATGTACCTGACAAAGTGACAAGAATCAATGTTATAAATAGGTTTATCCTATTATAGGTTATCCAAGTACGACTTAATGGTATCTAAAGTAGACCACAGATGCGATGCTACTCTAACGCCCGGTTTCAATCCATGATAGATTATAGAAACCAGCCGTATGACTAAAATGCCTCCTGCATTTTAGTCATACGGCTGGTTTCAAGATAGACGATTATTTTATTTCATTTAATTCATGACAGCTGAGTATTATGAATTACAAATATTAACAGTTTTATATTATTTACAGTTTCTTTGGCCAGTAACACGAAAAGATCTCGGTGTTGAAGAATGTAGTATAATATAGTTTCTAATAGAAGCAATTTGTTCTTAGCTCATGGCTTGGTACACTTGATGGCAAATAAAGAATAACCCACAAACGTTCATTACAATAGTTTAAAATAAAGATATTTTAAAGCATTTTAATTTTAATTACGACAGTATACATTTTGGGGATTGATTTAGGTTTGATGTTAATCTACAATTGGGTATAATTATTCTAGAAGATTTTCAGAAGAAGTCATTTTGACAATTCTACAGTTTCTGCAGTTTTAAACTGCGAAATGTCGCAATAACTTGTATTGAGTGACTCAACATAGAAATCCCTATTTTAGGGAAGTGGTATGAAACGCGCTGATCGTTTAAGTACATTTATACACCCCCACACACACACACACACACACACACACACACACACACACACACATATCTTCACGCCAAATCCCTAACGGGGTAGGCAGAGAGTATCGATATCTCATCTATACCAATATTATAAATATGAAAGACTTGTTTATTCGTAGTGAATAATACAAACTACACTACTGAATAATTTTTTAAACAATTCTTTCGTTAACTTCTTCACTTCTCCACTGTATATTTTATTAAGAATAGAATTTGCGTTTCAGCTTGTTTATAAAACAATATATTTGTACCTATGATTAATCTGGTATTGACAATTTCTACCCTTATTATTGGTTTTAAAAAAAAATATTAAAAGTACATACAATATAATATTAAAAGTACATACATCAATACATCTAAATATCGTTTTGAAAATTAAACATCGCATCCAACATGTTACCTAGTAATAAATAAAAAATGTTATCAACAATACAATTCAGAACAAGACGGGACAACGTAATAACAGACATTTTCATTAATAAATTACTTTACTGACAGGGAATGACGCAAGATGAACCAAAGTCCCCTAGCACAGACTCGCACATCATCAATCTACACCTACTTAGATATATATCATAGAAACATTTATATAGAGCTAGCTTTTTAATAGTGCAGTTAGTATAAGAGTATGGAGTCCACCTGCTGGTAAGTGGTCACTACCGACCATGGTAGAGTAGTAATCATCCGCAAGTACAATTGAATCGTACTTAAGGTTGGCCACAAATGCGTTGCTATCCCTGAAGAGTAAGATGTTCGGCTCGTATATATGTACGAGTATATTGCTTCACCACCTGTACCGCTAAGCGCACAAAAAGTAGTTATTTTGTCACCCGTGTACGATGAACTACGATGACATATCCCTAAGCTCTTCTATTTCTATCCTGTTAATTATTTTGCCGAGTATGCGATAATAATATAATTTATTGTACCCCAAATGAGTACGCAGGAAACAAGTAAGATACATACATTAACGCAAAATATTGTCTTATCGTTTCGGTAGCGGCGAATTCTTCTAGAAAACCTAGCGAGCCGGAGTAAAACTTAGAACAAAGCATATTGCAATAAACGTAGTATAATAAATATTACAATTTACTAGTTATAGCTAAAAAGCTATAGATAGCAATAGGTATCGTGAGTGTACGAATTAGAATTTACTAGCTCAACTGGCAAACGTTGTTCTGCCATATAAAATATTATCAATGTTTTCCTACTATGTTATGCATGTATTATACATATAAACCTTCCTCTTGAATCACTCTATCTATTTAAAAAATCAGCATCAAAACCCGTTGCGTAGTTTTAAAGATCTAAGCATAAATAGGGACTGACAAAGGGAAGCGACTTTGTTTTATACTATGTAGTGAAGTAAAAAGGTGTATAAAGAAAGAAACGATAAACGTAAAGTAACAAACGCTACAATAGGCTAGTTATATCTATAAAGCTATAGGTAGTTAGCAATGGGCTTTGTGAGTAGAAAGAAGAATATAAGAAGAAAGAGTATTGTGGTTAACGTAATGTAACTGCTAGGATAGAATAGTAATAGCTATAAAGCTATAGTTAGGTACTATAGTTAGCAATGCGCATTGTAGACAGTCGGGAGCTATTGTGTCGTGGGGCCTTGTAAGAAGCATCAAATAACATCAGTTGTTGATTCTACTTGTTGCCTGAATCTAGCTCACAGAATAGATGAAACATTTGGGTCTTTGTTCGTTTAGTTTGTCCCAAAACCAATTAAAATGCCAAGTTTGAATCGCACTCAATATATCTTTAAAAATAATACTTTTATTATAAAAGTTTTATTTTTGTTTTTTTTTTTTTTATGTATTCTTATAGCGGTAATATATATAACTAGCTGACCATCGCAACTTCGTTTGCGTCATATAAGAGGGAGTGTGGGTCAAATTTTCCCCGTTTTAGCAACATTTTTTGTTGATTCTCCGCTCCCACTGAGCGTAACGTGATGTTATATAGCTTATACCCTTCCTCGATAAAAGGACTATTCAACACAACAAGATTTTTTCAATTCGAACCAGTAGTTCCTGAGATTAGCACGTTCAAACAAACAAACTCTTCAGGTTTATATTATTAGTATACAATTAAGTGTCAACAGACAGATAGACGGATGGCGGATTAGCAAATTTCCTTTGGCACCCTTTCGATTCGGAATGCTAAAACGAAAACCCAGAGTACCACTCCTAAATTACTGCTACATATTCAGTAGGGGCGTAACTAAATGTTCGTTTCTACTGCTTAGTTAACGCAGGAGTTCCTAAGAAAAAAAGGTCTACTCTAGGTTGGAAAGCCACGGATACTTGCAACGCATTTAAAAAAAAAGTCGTTCATCTAAAATATAGCCCTTATTCTATAGTAGTACTGGGCAGGATTTATATCATTATAACAATATGTAACCCATAACAAAAATTATCTGAAATTGCATCAAAATACAGACGAATTGAGAAACTTCTAACTTCGTCAGCTAAAATAGCTAAAAATAAAATAAGGTGTCCATATTGAACAGGGCCCTCTCCAATAAATTTGCCACGGGCCTCACCACACGGTCCAGATACGCCATCGAGGTTCAGAACTCATTTTCTCTGAATCGAAAAAGGAAAGCCGGATATAGTGGAAAGGTCCCTTAGAGTAACGTGACTCAATACCTATTTCAATGGGACATTCACGAAATTGAGATAAATAAAGAGAAAGGGAGAGAGAATGAATAAACTGAAAGGTTCGTATGATTGTCTTCACTTTTCCTAACGATTTTTTTTTGTATTCTGTAAAGGTAGCAAACGAGCACGCAGTCCACCTGATGGTAAGTGGTCACCGCCGCCCATGGACATCAGTAATCATCCTTACCTAAGTACGATTCCATGTCTAAGTTTGATCACAGATGCATTGCTATCCTTGAGGACTAAGATGTTCGCCTCGCTTATAAGTATAGCCGACAACCACGCCTGTCCAAACCGATACACAATAAATTGCTTCACGGAGGATTATGAGGGTGGCGGGGGTACCTCCCCGGTCGACCTACATGAGTTCTATCACCTGGCAAATTACCGCTAATTGCTCATAAACGGCGAAATCGATGTGGCTGAGGCAAAATCTGCGGGCGAATTATATACAGGATCTAACACTTGACAATATTAACAAAGAACATAAATTAAATCGTCATTCCAATCAAAGTTATCTGTTAAGCTCCTTAACCACATAAGGTATAGGGAATTTCTTGAGGAAGGTTTATATAAGCAATTTATTTGTATAAAATTAGAGGTAGTAGAGATGTCTCTGTTTTTCAATTAAGTCGCTAAAATCCCATTTCTTACGCTTACATGGCTTATGCTTCCTAGATTTCCATATTTAATATTTTATGTTAAAAAAGAAGGCACATGCTATATCACCCGTGCAAAGACAGGCCAGGTAATAAGAAATAAATAAGAACATAAAAAATAACTTAAACAAAATAACAGCTACATAGACCAATTGAATTAATTAATTATTAACGAAGCGATAAGCAATAAATTAAATGTTCAATTTCGAAAATGATTCCAATAGTTTTAAATTTCTATTGATACTGTGTTCATAGTTCACGCAATTCATAAGTAGCCGACTTAAACAATATGGGTGATAGACATACAGACCAATAGAATCAATTATTAGAGAAGCGCTAAACTATAATATTATAAATCTACTTAAACTTATCTATATATATAAAAGGCAAAACTGATTAACTGACTGACATATGAACGCATAGCCGAAACTACTTTTATGATGTAAGTGAGCAAGCACTAAGAAAGAATTTTTCGAAATTCTACCCACAAGGGGTTTTCGACTTCTAAGCGGACGAAGTCCCTAGCAAAAGGTAGTTAGTAATATACATACAGACCAATAGAGTCAATTATTAGTGAAGCGCTAAACAGTAATTACATGTTCAATTTCAAAAATGACTCTAATTAATTTTAAATTTCACTTGATACTGTGTTCATAGTTCACGCAATTCATAAGAAGCCGACTTAAACAATATAAGTGATATACATACAGACCAATAGAGTCAATTATTAGTGAAGCGCTAAACAGTAATTAGATGTTCAATTTCAAAAATGACTCTAATAATTTTAAATTTCACTTGATACTGTGTTCATAGTTCACACAATTCATAAGAAACCAATTTAAACAATTAGTAGTATACATACGGACCAATAGAGTCAATTATTAGAGAAGCGCTAAACTATAACTAGATGTTCAATTTCGAAAACAAATCTTATACTTTTAAATTTCTGTTGATTCATAGTTCACACATTTCGTAAGAAGCCAACTTAAACAATACAAGTGATATACATACAGACCAATAGAATCAATTATTAATGAAGCGCTAAACAATAATTAGATGTTCAAATTTGAAAACTAGTCTAATAGTTTTAAATTTCTGTTAATACTGTGTTCATAGTTCACGCAATTCATAAGAAGCCGACTTAAACAATATAAGTGATATACATACAGACCAATAAAATCAATTATTAGAGAAGCGCTAAACTATAATTAGATGTTCAAATTCGAAAACGAGTCTAATAGTTTTAAATTACTGTTGATACTGTACTCACAGTTCACACAATTCATCGTAATTCACACTACTGTAAAGTGAACAATGTAACAGTTAACAAATGCCTGTTATTTCGGTACTGGTATTGTTCATTACAGAAAACATTAGTGTACGTTCAGTTGTAGCAGTTCTGAAATATGTGGAACACGAGAATGTTTTGTACGTAGGAACTGGTACAGAGGAAATATTAGATGCTTCTAAACTTAATTTAATTCAAGAGCGAGTGACATGAGTTCAAGTCTATTCGTATGAATAATAGCGGTTACTTTAAGGTCCTAGAATTAAATTTCGGGAAGGACACCAATTTTACAAAATAATATAATTTCGAAACTCCTGTCAAGTGTTATTAAAATTAGTTATCACTTACCAGTAAATGTTTAAAGGTGGCGCTTTGTGTCTAGACTACCCATAATTTCATGAAACAGTATCTGTTAGTTTTATGAAATTCTATAACAGTAGTAAACTACTTACTTCGTCTCTTCATCTCTATAATTTGCCATGTCACGTTTTGTAGCACAACAAAATGACTTCACATAATAATGCCAGTGTACTTCTATTTTCCCCAGGGATTCCTTAAGGATAACTTAAGTAGTTGGAATAAGGATGGTTATAGAACTTTAGCACACAATGAATAAACCAAAGAGAGACTTAGCTTTAAAGGCTGTTGAATTTTGAGGATGCTGTTCAAAGCTAGGGATGTGTCCCAGGCTTCCAGTGTTGAAAAAGTAAACGACGCGGTAAATACTTTGCATCATTCTGACTGTCTGCTTCATCACAAGATTTAGTTATAGCTTAAATATTTAAATAGCTTATACAAGTATGCTGTTGTCGCTTCTTATAATATACAGGGTGTTCCAAAATTCAATCCACTCAAAGGTACCCCAACCCCAAATACAATTGCCTATAGATGTGCTGCTTGCTACGCCTGAGGCTCAAAATGTTCGCCTCTTGTTTGTAAGGCGAGCAATCACACCGAAAATGCTAAAAGTGCTTTAGGGAAGAGTACAAAGATGTTTTAACGGGGTGTATGTAATCTCACCCTTGAGCAAAATGTACTAGTCATACCAAGCTAGGTTTGCTACAAAAGCAATTTGAATTTAATTCATCATTTACTCGTACATATGGTTACGTTGTGCTCGAAATTCGGCCAAAATTCATTATTTTCAACGTTATTAAGATTATATTGTCAAATTCCTACGGTTCACATATTTCCTCAAGTCTACAGATAACTATCCTGTTCAAATTATATATAATTAATATAAAATCTAATCCAAAAAATAAAGACTAAAAAGGAAACCGTTTTTGTATATATTTTTGAATAAAAAACTATGAGTATGGCATTATCATGATTATGATTATTGTTGACATTGAGCGACAAATAATAATCTCTTCTCAGTTTAACAACAGACTTTAAGCATAAACATGTAGGTATGTATGTTATTATTGATATTAATTTAATATATTTCTAATGCTAATATTAAAAATATAAGCCTTGTCGCTGCTTCTCCATATAAACGTAAACTCGGTGAAATTTCATATTTCTCCGTCCGCGTAATATCCATAAACAATTTTCTTCACGTATTAATATAAAAAAATACGTGAAGAAACGTCGTTCAAACTCTAAAGGAAATCTTACCAAATTTATTCATTGGTCCATCTTCAGTACAGCTCCACTAACTTCATCAGTAGCTTCAGCATATCGCATATGAAGTAAAACATATGTAGCATAAGTTTATACCACAATCGCCTAATGTCTATAAAGTAGTAACTGAACACTAGCGCGAATATACCGATCGCACAGTACCATAATACCTTACGATTTTCACATATAACCATCTGAAAGTCCTCCCTCTAACCTTACACCAAACTAACATTTGTTGCTGTCGACATAAGGGCTATTTTACTTCGCCGTCTCGATGATATGAATAATCAAGTGCGCACGACAGATATGGGAACTTTGTTGATAGTTAATGCCTAAAATAGTTTTCACGGATTTTTCCTTAATGAATAAAAGGAAATTTATCTATTCTAAAATGAGTCACAGTTTTGCTTTAATTACAATTGACAAGTACAAAAGTACCTATTGAGATAAACTGCACTACTTTTCACGCTATTCTGTAAAGTAAAATATTTCAGACACTATTTTAAGACCAACAAACTGAAGGACCGACGAGATTCTTCCATCACAAATCCACTATCCGCCAACTTAAGTCGCACTCAACTTGGCACGAGTTATAAGATATTCCACCCCGCCATAACGAAAACTTTACGTTATTTCGTCGTCACTGGCTGAAAACCGTTTTAAGACTGTATTCTGCCTTATATTACTTATGCATTCGCGCCAAACAATGCAGATTAAAAAAGAAAAATAGTGAATGAATTCTTTTCAGATTCAACTGCGGAGTTTATTTTTCGTTTTCGCTATTCAGCCAGTGTAAAACCGGCCATTTGATGACAAGTATTATCTCATACTAGCTTTCCCCTGGGCGTTAAGAGGCCAATCAATATATGGACGAGTATGTGCGTTATGCGTTATGCCTAATCAGGCATTTAACGGGGCTTTGGTTAAATATAGATGAACCCTTTCAAGCGTATATTTCTTTCCAAGGGACCTGTGCTGACCTACATACGCCGCCTTATTTATCCAAGTTTGAAAATAAATGTTTAACTGGGGTACGGTCCGTAACGTTAAAAGAGAATTTTCGTTCATAAAACGAAACGAATTTTGGGAACTGTTAATAAAAAATGTTTTCCAAGTAAAATTTGTACATACAAAAACGAAGGTCAATATTGTGCCGCTTTGTTTAAATCGTTTTAGTGATTAAACGCTGAACGGGGACTGTATAAAAAGCTGAGCAGGAAAATTCAGCGGTAAACTGATATAATGAATGGCAAAAAGGATCCTAATTGGAACCAGGATTAAAATGTCCTTTGTCTTGTCTCTTGATTTTCCTGTACTATTTTTCAGGCGTCAGGCGGCTAAATTGGAGACTACAGGATAATCTCTTATAATTACGTTTACCATTATTTTATTATTTATTTTAATTTTTTCGTCTTAAGGTAGCAAACGAGCATGCAGTCCACCTGATGGTAAGTGGTCACTGCCACTCATGGACATTAGTGATCATCCTCGAGTGCGATTAAATCGTACTTAATGTTGACCACAGATGCGTTCCTACAATTGAGGACTAAGATGTTCGCCTCGCGTTTAAGTAGTGGAGAGGCGTGGTTGCCGGCTATACTTAAACGCGAGGCGAACATCTTAGTCCTCAGGGGTAGCAACGCATCTGTGATCAAACTTAGTTATGGCTCAATCGTACTTGAGGATGATTACTGATGTGGAGTGCAAAAAAAAAACCCACAAAGTTAGATACGGAATTCCAACAAAAATGCGAACTCAAATGAATCTGCCTTCACTCTAAGATTTACAGCTTGTATTTTTGAACAAGTTGTTATTTTATAAAGCGCATATTTGAAATAAAATATTAATTATAATATTAAGCTTTAAAAGATATTAAGAATATAAATTAGGTCGCGTTCCGACTTTCGTCTATAGAAATTTTCCTTCCTGGACGCTTTAAAGCTCGTGGCATCGAAGATAAAAGCTTTCACATTTCTAGGTCAGCAAACTTCGAAGCTCAAAATTTATTACCCAAGTTAGCGAGCGGGGAAAAGCTTATACGCTACTTCGAAACATAAT
Source organism: Polygonus leo (assembly GCA_018250455.1). Classification (NCBI taxonomy): domain Eukaryota; kingdom Metazoa; phylum Arthropoda; class Insecta; order Lepidoptera; family Hesperiidae; genus Polygonus; species Polygonus leo. The sequence goes on along the minus strand of DWNR01000697.1, from coordinate 7,365 downwards.
TTTAGATTGTATATTACGTATACCAATAAAATATAAAATGTGTTTGAGTTCTCGAAATAGAATTTAGAAGCTCGTTTCATTTATTGAATCGTTTTCAAATACTGAAAATCTGTATTTTACTATTCCACACATCGAACTTAATTTAGCTATTACCTTGAAAATGACTGAAGGTAAAAGTGGATAGCATAATATGTTTTTGCACAAAAAATAGAACCGACTTCTAAGTAAAAAGACGAAAATATTAATTTTAATTTATAATTTTGATATCAGTCGGGTTGGTGTCCATTGCAGCTTGACGTTTTCCCTGTGATAATTAAAAAATAAATGGGACCACCTCGGAAACATATGGAAAACATAGAAAAAAGATTTTTTGAAATTGGTCCACTATTGGCGGAAATATTGGTGAGCATACATAAAAAATTTAAACGAACATATAACCTCCTCCATTTTGAAGTCGGTTAAAAAATTACCATTTCCACTCATTCCATTCAGCGTTAACATTCAGGGAAATCTTACACATATCACAAATGCGAATATGACGTTACGCTTTCAAGCTAGAACTTCTCAACCGACTATCGTGAAACTTTGTCATTTTATCCAGCAAATGTTTCCGAGACATATTTATTATAAATTCGAAATAGATAACAAAATACTTCGTGCAAAGTTGCAGGCAGAATCCAGTATTACATGACATAAATTATAATTTGAAAATGTGAAGAAGGAATGTTTTTGAGGGTAAATACGGACGAAGCCATAATGTCTGCATGACAATGGGACCGGCAGTGAACTAAGGTCGGACCAGCAGCCGTGACATTCAACTAGATTGAAGACTACCGACTGTCGACCGGACAATAAGATAATTGCCTCGTTGCGAATCTGTGACGAAACTGCATTGACGCGTTTACGCGTTTCTACATAAACATTAATCTATCTTCTTATATATATAAAACTGAATGCCTATTTTCCTTGGTCATGGCATCACGCGTGAACGGCTGGACGGATTTCGCTAATTCTTCTTTTGTTGTGTTTGTTAGTACCAGAACATGGTGCTTATTAAAGAAAAACTTGATAAAGTTGCTCGGAGAATGAGAAAATTCAAGAAAACTTAACGATCATATTCACTTTTCCATTGTAACCGTAGCAACATAACTTTTTTGCCAATTATATTTATAATAAAGTCTGGAGTCAGGTCAACGCCTGTCGGGTCATTATACCGCTCACTAAAATACTACAGGTAAAAAATATTTGGTATCCAGGAAATATTTATTAGATATTGTTTCCTTCAAGTAGAATATATTTCGGCTTTAACGACTATTTAAAGGAGGAAACTAAACAACTAACGTACGATGCTGAAAACTGGAATCACATTAACACCAAGACCCTTTCAATATAAGTTATATAACAATGATACTCAATTACACAATTAAGTCTTATAGCAAAATTAATATTTTGTAATATAGATGTGTTAATTACCGCTATAATAACTGAGCATATGTCGAACGTTGTTGATCGACAGTTCTATACATTATGTGAATCGTAAGGTATCCTATGTTACTTTGCAATTTGTGTATCTACTTGTGAAAAACATAAATGGGCACTAACATTTTTTCTTAAAACAAATGTACATACTTCGATAGCGCAAGTACCTAACTGTCCCGATCGTTACACATTTGTGTCTACACAATGTTTTTGGACATATGATTAGATATATAATACATTTAATCTGATTTTTTACGTTTTTTTCGTTGGAAGACAATTATATAATACTACACACTTCACTAACAAGTAACACATGCAGAAAAAAGAAAAGAAAGATAATAAATACTTTGACAACAAAATTACGACAAACGAACTTCGTACAAATCACGCTTTCCAAACTTCATCCGAGAAGTTTGCCCGTGTACTGATGAGCCTTGGATTCCTACATCTGCGAACACATAAAGGTTTAAAATGAATAATTGCTTCATAGAGCACAAAATGTATAGAGATAATGTAAACCCGCGAACGGTACCAAGAATGTGATGGTTTTTTTATATCTAAACCTAGCGATAAGGCAGATGGGCTACCGCTACCTGATGGTAAGTAGTCACCGTCGCCTGTGGATATTTGCAGCGCCAATGCATCGTCGGCTTTGGAGGAGAGCCCTGTCAGCCATGTCATGGCTAAATTATGGCGTTCCTTGAAAATATATTTTGAGATATATTTTTGAAGCACTTTAGTATTTGAGCTTAAAACATACCAAAAATACCGGTATCTTGTACCGACCACCTTTTACTTTTAACTTGTTTATTTTTAGTATTTTTTGTTGTAACGCTCGTATGAACACATATTCTGTGAAATGAGATAGCCTTGTGACATACGGATGGCCGGACAGTCTTAATAATAGGATCCCGATGGAACCCTTGGTGGTAACAGGTATCAGTCACGCTTATGTTTATTCGATGTGAAAGTGACAGTGGATACGTTCACTCAAAGACCCGACGAAAAACTAGGGAACCCTCAAAGAGCACTATGATATGAAGACCTTTAGTAAAGGCTACGTGCCTACGAGCCTACGAGCTATGCCTACGAGCTGCCAAATGATCATAAGCGAGGGTGATTCACTTACCCTCAGGTGGGGTCCTTGTGGGACATACTATACCATCAGATACTGATCATACTATAATAATAATAAAAAACAAACAAGAAACAAAAAATATAGCGGAAAACGTTACCAAACGAAGGAACCAAATATCTTATACTATACACACAACTTTATTCCTCTACTAGCTGTGCCCGCGGCTCCGCCCACTACCCCTCCTTTTAGGGGTTGAATTTTTATGGCCTAAAACACGGCCGGGGATCGTCTCGACAGATTAGTCAAGTTGGCATCAAAATCCGTTAAGCCGTTTTTACGTGATGCGCGATCAAATAAACAGACAAACAGATAAACAGACAAACCGACAAAAAATCTAAAAACTGTTGGAACGTGTTCTGTTATCGATCCTAAGAATCCCCAGCCAACTTTTTTTTTAATATATTCCATGTACAGACTTTCGACGACTCTCTTTAGCTTTATTATATGTATAGATTACTTGATTTTGAGTATTTGACAGTCAATCCATAGGAATGGATACAATCTTTACAAAGTTAGTTATATCTATTACTAACTTGTAAGATTTTATTTGGAGTGAAGTTTTGGTTAGCCTTGAGATTGCATTACCTAATTCACCTACAAATACAAAAGTCATATACAATTGTTTATGTAAGTTTTTTCTTTTTGTTTTTCTCATTGATATTGTTAAGTAATTATTTGATTGAACCAAAATGATATTGAAGTCAAGACAGAACAATGTTCTTTTGTTACTATTTTTACTTTTACATTTTATTAGGTCATTATTATATTTAATTTGTGATACCTAAATAGTTAAGATAAAGAATTTGTCTTACTATAAAAGTGATTTATAGTGCTAAGCAAGTGTATTGTTTCTCAAAGAAATAGGTTGCAAAGAAGTTGTATTTTGATTTGATAGAGAATGTGACTGCTTTGCTTCTGTAAGTACGGTTAGATGGATCTCATGAATCGTGTTCTTGTACTATGCACTTCATTACTTTACAGAGTCTCTATTTGTACATTTATATCACTTTTCATACTTTCAGCTGTTACTTTGTCAAAATTAGTTTTTTATAAAATCTTATTAAATTACTCGTCAATAAACTAAAATCCTATGCTAATCTCGAAAAAAATGACTTGCGGGCTTGGTTTCATTGGTAGGTAGGTAGATCCCATTGGATTTTAAGTTTTTTTTAGATACAGCTGTTGAGAAACAATATACTAGATGGAACAAACATTACAAATATTAATTAGATGAGTTAGATGATGCTGATGTTAAAATATACCTCTTTTATAAATGTATGTATTTGATTTGTAGGCTTAAATATTCTTAAGTATTTTCTATGCTAACTGAATAGAGATACTGAATCACATACAAAATAAAGTTTTTAATGCTAATTTTTTTCATAACTCACATACACTCTTTTTACTTCTTTTTTCATAACGCACACTTCTCTAAATACTTACACTTTGTCAGCTTTACTCAAATAATAAATATGTATTGCAGTTTTTTACTTTGTATAAAGACCACCTGGAAAGTGGTCACTTCCATCCGCACACATTTGGAATTGTCCCTATCTTGAATTGATTTGTACCTGAGGTTAAGCACAAACGTGTATAATACTGATATATCAAGCCTTGAACTATATCAAGATATTTGCCTAGTATGTAAATATAGCCAGCAACCACGCTTCAAAAACAGACAGCAGGTGATAAGAGTTCATGGAGTTCGACTGACAAGGTACCATGTCCTCTCATAATCCTCCGTGAATGTGACATCTCACTGGTCAAAATAGAGAAGTTCACTTAGCGATGTTAACAATAATGATTAAATTCTCTAAAGCTCAAGACTCAATAAGATTATTTACTCTTTATTCATATTAAACACCAGTCAAATGCCTATCCACCTTAATCATATGCCACCTCTTAAGTATAAAACTAAATACTCTGTTCTACTTTTAAATAAAGTAAAAACATCTAAAGAGCAAGCTTGATTGCCAAAATTTCTATTTGGAAATCTGATGTGCTAACCAAATAATATACCAATGGTGTGTAATAGATGACATTCGGCAGTCAAGGTTACATGTGGTAATATTGAACATCATTATGAAATAACTTGGTTGAGAAATACCGTACTCATGTCTAGAAAGAAAACATAATTGTGTTTTTTTATACTTTTATTGTATAAAATTTAGTTATGAATTTTAGCAATACATAATATTAATTATTGTAAATGCTATTTTTTATTCTATACCGCAAATTTGGTTACAAAGTAGCAATTCAGTTCTTACATATTGGGTAGTTAGTAATCTTAGATTTATATTACAATAATATAGTCAACGAAATATTGAGAATACTGTTATGATACATTATTATAATTATTTTAAGACAATATGCATTAGGTACACGAGAACTTAAGAACCTTTAGACATTACATGAGAACTTGAAAACCTTTGTATAAGATTGCTTAATATCACTTGAACAAATATAATACCATAATTCAATATTATATCATGTTCACATTCTTCAGCCATTAAGTCTATTGGTTTACAGGTTACCTATTATACTATTTTACTTCTTGTTTCTGGTTAGATGTTGATGATTGTTCCTCCTTCTTTCGCTGCTTCTCTCTCATTAGTTCAGCATCTCTGTAATAAATGAATGCCAGTAAGCCATAAACAATTCTTACTGTCTGTGAACCCTGCTGTAGACTAATTAATTCTTATTTATATATCTGATAAGATATCTTAATATCTGATCTCTTTTCTCAAATCCATTTAATAATATAGATAAATGGGCCTGTAAGTACCTGTGAATTTTATTAATAAGTATTTTTTGTATCACAAAATATTGGATACTAATATAATCACTTGATACTCTCTGCCTACCCCATTAGAGATTTGCGTGAAGATGTGGGTGCATACAAAATATTGAACATCAAAATTGTACCTGAGACTCAACCTCATAGAATTGAATACAAAATTTCACCAAGCTATCACTATTTGTTACACAGAAACCAACACTTCTTAGCCTTTAAATTTTCCAAAACCTTTTAATCTATGAAGCAAAATATGTTGCTTACCTATGCTTTCTTTCAGTGAGAGACAAGCCTGTCTTTTCACTAGCATTCTTCTTTTTTTGTTGTTCTTGCTGTTTTTTTTGGTTTTTTGCCCGAGCAAGATCTCTCTGATTTCCACCTAAAATTAAAACATTGTTTATTAGTAAGGCCATCCTGGTTAGATGGTTAGGAAGTAGTGTTAAAGTTTGTTCAACTATTGTTCAACTTGGTCATTGAGGAAACTGTTATTAAACCTATATCTTAATATTTTTTTTATGTTATGAAAGTGGAAGAAGCTAGGCAAGTATGCCAGAACTGTGCCGTTTGGCACTCGATACTCTCTGTCTACCCTGTTAGGGGTTTGGCATGAAGATGTGTCTGTGTATCTTAATAAAACTATACATATAAATGTTTTGTCCTGAATGACTGACTGATGAATCGATGCACATCCTAAACAACTGATTGTAAAGACCTGAAACTTGGAGGATGTGTTATTTTTATGACATAGACATCCGATAAAAAAAAGATTTCCAAAATTGTACCCTTAAGGAGATGAAAATCAGGGTTGAAGTTTGTATGAGACAACATGATTCTTTGGTCCAATATGTATATAAAAGTTATTTTTCTTTGTACTTAACATGGCAAAGCAACACATGCCAGGTTCAGCTAGTTATTTATAAATATATATTACCAATTATAGGCACTCTATCTCAAATGTTAAGTCGCAGTTGTTGTGTACCAGGTCAATATTACAAAACGAGTATTGTTTAACTGCACAAAAAAATTGTTTTTGCCAATTCTACTACACACATTATTTTTTATTTCACGCCTCACAGAACGCCATGAACCAAATGTGAGGTAATACGTAAATAAGCGTTGAGATAATAATGTTAGTAATTTGTCTACTAACTACAATGCCAATTGTAGGATAAATACTCAAGCAGGTCCGACATTTAGACCATTTTTTTTTCTGGCGCTCCATTTCATTAAATTAATGTAAGCGCGGTAAACAATTCAATATTGTTTACAGACACGCGGAATAATTAAATAGATTAGGTGATAATGTTATTGTTGTGTCATATTACAGGCATTACAACTGTCAAATGCATCAGTCTAGAACATTCTTAAAACTACTTTTATCCAATTAGTCGAAAATTAATAAAAAAGGCCTACAAAAATTGTGACTACAACTAATAATATTATATTTCTGCTTATATATAAAATACTCACGGGTCATCGTGGCTTATATTGTCGACGCCAAACAAGGTTAAAATCAACGAAGACGCACGTAATTCTTACGAATTTAGCATTGGACGATACGCTAGTCCGGCCGAAACCTAGGACAACGCACCGCCCTTACTGCCTATACACAAGAAATGTAATTAAAAAAATTAAAGTGAAAAGTTAATATGGATTACGACTTTACGGTTGTGATGAAAATTTACTTTAATCAAAAATAGAATAAATATATTGACTTGACAGCTTGACACTTGGCTGACTGTTGTCCAAACATTTCCGTTTGTCTATACGTAGCATATAGTCTGTGCCCTTGTCTGGTATGGCAACATTGTTTACTCAATTTATGTACATACAAAGTGTTGTTCTTAAACAAGTTTCGCCGCTAAAAGTGCGTGCATTAGAGATGGGCAAAATGTATCCCTGACAAGAAAAGAGTGATTCATATCTTTTCGATCTTGGGATATATATCACTCTT
>DWNR01000696.1:0-18103 GCA_018250455.1 Polygonus leo | reverse complement strand
TATATAAGAAAGATGATAATGAACATGATATTTCAAGGAAAGACTTTAGAGTTGTAAAAGATATCTCACCTATATTTCCCCGTGTCATGTCATGAATAACATTTGTTATATTTGATATATTCATTTCTACTGATGTATAAAAATAGAGCAACATTTCAGCAATATCCTGTGATATATCAAAAGATTTATACAGCTCGATTTGTACACTCAATTTTCCTGGATAATCATCATTACGCGTTCAGAACAAGAAAGTAAATGTCAAGGACACCATTATAATAATAATTGTGTGTGTAGTTTGTTTTGAAGACAAATAAGCGCGATATTTCAAGAATATATGCATGAAAATAGTATTTTCCAGAATATACTATACCCACTAAAGGTATATAGCCCATTACGAAATAACGATCTAGAAAGTGACTAAATTATACATTATGCTTTATTACTAAAGAATAGAAATCACTTATTATTATTTACACTTAGTTATAGTAAATGTCCTTATATATTATCATCAGTCATAGATATAGCAGCAGCCATTTAAGGCAATCTGGTCTACACAACTGTTTTTTTATCTTTTTATAGTAAACTTTATACATATAGATATGTGTACAATGCCGTCAGAAAAGTTAGTTGCTAATAAACTAAAGTAGGAACGGGGCGGTATTACCGATCGGATTAAACTATATCTATATAGGACTATATAGGAGACGAGAGTTCATGAATGACAACAATGTTAAAAATCTGTCTAGCTACTATTATAAAATTGAGATAAATTGCGATAATTAAACGATTTGCTAGTTCCCCTGAAGCAATTGTAGGTGTCAATGTTATTTGGGAGTCTTGGGACTGACTACAAACATCTATGCACGGCAGTGACCATTTACTATTAGCTGGACTGCATGCTCATCCTGCAATGCTTCCTATAAAAAATTAGACGACTTACGGTTGGTTTAAACCATTTTGCAATAGTTGGCTTGTAATCCTCTTTGTTTTCCTTTGAACCTTTCCTATCTAAATTGAAGTTATGTGGAAAATTTTCTTAACCAATAATTAAGACATTTTTTTTTCTTATTAATTATTGTGACAGTGATCCGACCATGGTACTTTCAGAGCTACATACAAACAAAGAAGAAGAAATACAAGCAAGTGATGTATAAAGTATTTAAAACCATTCACTTGTTCATGAGAAGCAGTGATCACAAATTATTATGAAATAACCTAAACGATGTAGCCAACCTATAGCACAGCTACACATAAGAATTTCTTAAACCTGATAAGAGTCTTTCTTAAATGCATGAGTAATCTAAGAACCAATCTATAGCCTACGAACTACTTGACTTTACAGCTAACACATGACATATTTACGCCTATTTCTACACAAAGACCCAGCAAGAAGGTACAAAACAAACACAACAATAAATTATGCCCACGCAATACTATAAGTAACAAAAGTGAAATAAGAAAGCGAGTTATACTCTACATGTGATGTTCTCATATCAGATGCGTCATAAAACAGTAAATCAAATAACAGAAGATATGAGTCTGTGTGATGTACTGTGAGTACGTGTGTGCTCACAGTCGAGGCCCACGTAACACTAACGAAATAGATTTAGTGACCGTGAGACTATGTTTTTATAAACCTTGCTAAAATACAGACACACCTTATGGAAATGTTAATAAAGGTCACTTCAGTTATACTCGTATATAATATATTTTATAATATAAAAGTGACAAAAAATATTAAAAGGCTTATAAAAGTAGAAATGGGTATGAAACGAGCATGCAGTGCACCTGATGGTAAGTGTAGTACCGCACATGGATATCAGTAATCATTCTCAAGTACGATTAAATCATACCTGAGTTTGTTCACAGATGCATTGGTACCCCTGAGGACAAGATACTCGCCTCGTGCGTAAGTATAGCCGGCAACCACACCTCTCCAAACCGAATTGTTTCACGGAGGATTATGAGTAGCGGTGGTACCTCCCCGGTCGAACTAAACGAGTTTTACTACCTGAGTCGTTAAAGAAAAAATACCTAATTACCTTATCGCCCTACTCAGCACACTGTGCGATCAAGTCCGTAGTGCACAAAAAATATACTAAACAAAATAGGCAAACTGTGTACGAGTCATATACGTTACAGCATATTGTAAGTCTATAGGTTATATTACAGATTACAAAGTGCCACACAAATTGTTGTCTGTGTCGTTAATAAAAGTTAAATCAAGTGACCCTATTATATTATTATATTATTAATAAATCAATCAACTTTATTCTTATAACAATTCAATGGACATAAATTGTAACTGCTCGCAATTGTAATGTTTGGAATAAAACGAGATATCATTAACAAATCAATAAAGACCAATAAAATGTCAACCTCGCAACCTCAATAAAAGACAAATTTAAATACTGGCAGTAAGGAATATTTATGGTCTTGGAGACAATTAAAATAAGGTGAAGCAAAAACCGACGGAGAAAAAGTGAAGGGGAGTGAAAAAGCTCCATCAATTCGAGTTACAAATGAGAGAACATTCCGTTATACAGATATGGCCTGGGATCTTTGTTAATGCTACACCCGTAGATAGAAATATTGTTTCTTATAACAGTGCGGAACAAACAGTACATAAATATGTCTCTATAGTTTAGGACATATAAACTGAGTATACCTACTAAATGATTTTTTTTATTGTGTAAGTTGTTCGAAATTATCGAAATGGATGGAAAAGAACGCTTCTTAACTCTTCCAAACTTCTCTAACGCTTCTTAACGCCTTTTAACTCTTCTTTTCGCCACTAGCTAAAAGAGGTTCTACAAGAAAAAGTAAAAGATGTTATAAGTGTATGTGTAGGTATTATCTCTGAATGAATGAAATCGTCAGTTTCGTGTTTCATTTCGGCCTCTGTCACTCTGAACATACTTCGTGTAAAAAAAACAAAGTGCTACGTGTCCGGTAATAATTCTATTCTCGTCTTTGTTGTTCTTCTACATATCTACAGTACTTATGCTTTGCAGCAACTCCTTACTATCAGATGGACTGAGAATATATAAAAAAAATGAGGGGGGGTGAAGTCCATGTTTGTGGAAACCAATTATGCTCCAAACCTTTCTCAGCGTGATAAGAAACCCCTGCTCACATTAGTGTCAATAATGGGTTGCGGTGTCGTAAGAATATTAAACAAAAATTCAAAATCATTTCCAAATATGTGTTAATAGTCTCAGCGGTGTTCCAAAAAATAATCTGTAACCACCAAGGGAACTTACACAGCGGAACATAGTCGATTATGTACGCAGATAGTACGCCCGCTAGTTATTTATAGCGCTGATAGCCGGCGATGATTTAAGGAACGCAGATAATGTGCGATTTACTGCTGTATATAACCTGTTAACAATTATTTTCTTACCGCAATAGCTTATGTCTATGTTTTTGGTGGCAAATATTGTTTGGAGTTAGCTTTAGGTACCGCTGTTTCAATAAGAACGGTGCGGGATGGTATGCAGGCAGAAAAATAGGGTGGTACGCAGCAAGTGGTGCAAAATGGTGCACGTCTAGTAACGCAAAATGGTACGCGGGAAGTACAACAGTTCGCCGCGAATAAACAGCATGTAGAGGTGCAAAATGGTACAGGGGACTCCTAAAAATAAAATATATTTCTACCTAATTTCAAGTTCTATATACGCTGCTATAACGCGATTTCGTCCGCCTATTTAAACCCAAGTCACTTATATTTTTCATAAAGGAGGATTTTGACGTAAGTGGTGATAACTGTGGTCGCACTATACGTTCCAATATCCAGTAAAAGGACCTCGTTTGCTAATTTCAGACACAAATGAAGTTGAAACAGTGGATATGACTCAATTTGCCTTACCTCCCCATTCCACCAGAACCCGTAAAAAGGTGGTGGAGGTCGATGTAGCGATATTTCAACCACCACAAAGGTCTACTTGAATGTTTACAGAGGAATAAATAAATAAGTATTGGTGTTCATGCTAGCAGTTATGAGGCTTGTGACTAGAATTCCAGTACCTCATTACATTTGAAACTAGCGCGAATTTTTCGAACCGCAGTGTAATTAGGGTTGGGAGCTATTTGGCTACATTTCAGATTAAATTTTTCAACAAAATTTAAATTCACTATTTTATATGTGGGATCCAAGGTAACAGTTTGTATTTTACGAAAGTACTGTCGAGGTCAGATACTTAATAAAATAAAACCCAAGTATGTAGTAGGTAGGTATGCAGTAGTTCTGACTGCAAATTAAATTTTGCTTTTTTCGGTTCGAACTTATTTAACTTCCGAGTTTATCGAAACACACAACTATGTGATGTAGATGTAGTGCGTAGTAAGTTCTAGAACTACATAAAATGAACACGGAACACCACCACTGCCATCTTTCCAATCTTCTATAAACCAATTCAAGTATTTCTGTAGGAGACGCGTGGGTGCCATTCTAAGGATCATAATACTCAAACTAACTTCTGATCAACCGTAGGTAATGTAGATGATAACCGTAGGTAGGTAAAAATTGGCAAAGCCGTGTAGACCAGCAGTAATCGGGTAAAACTACTCACTAGCCCTAACGCTATCGTAAATTGAGCCTTACAAATATGAATCACAATTTAGGTCTATAACTAGTACTATGGGCATATAACTCAGTATTTGTCTCTGCCCTGTATTGCCACTCCTGAAAATTAAAATGTTCTCCTCATATTGAAGAATAACCTCCGAGGCTAAAACATAAAAATTGCTTCTCGGAGGACTACAATTGTAGCAGTGACACGACCTTGGTCGAAATTACACCCGGCGTATATATAAGAATTCATATGAATGTTCATATACAAATTATATCGTACGCTTATACAAATAAACTTATACAATTTATCCTAGTACCAAACAAACAACTCGCTGTTAGTATTAATTAGTTACATAACGAGAAAATGTTCCTGACGCATTATAATCGTTAGAGTACGTTAGATCTCAAGAATCATTCTAACCTCAAAACCAACAACGGCAAACTTCAAATGGAAACTTCTGCTCACGCTAGTTGGCCCGAAGTTTTAGTTGCAAAGCCACTTACTATTTCTACGTCTTCAAATCCTTTGAAACTGAACTCAGCATTGAGTGGTACGTTGTATTCAACCATTTTGGGAATAGAAATAAGTACTGCGTTATGTTTTGCCTAATGAGTTGGTACACTATTGTGTATACTAATTAGGAGTTGTCACTAGTATTTTACTATATTATTCGATATTACCACAGACCAACACGCATTTAAGTGATTTGACGTATACTTTCTCTTACAGTTCGCAATATATTGTTTGTTATACATAGATTTTTAAAACTTTGTGAACATTTTTGCTAGGTGTTTAAACTCGTTTACCGACCCGGGATGTACCACCGTGAAGCAATTCTTGTGTATTTGTTTGGAGAAACGTGGTTGCCGGCTATATTCTAAACGAGGTGAACATCTTAGTCCTTAGGCATAGCAACGCATCTGTGATCTAACTTAGGTATGATTGAATCGTGCTTGTGGATGGTTACTGATGTCCATGGACGCCAGTGACCACTTACCTAGTGGCGAATTTGCATATTTGCCGTCAGTAGGCTATTTTCGGCTTCCACTGCAGTTTCCGCCGAAACCGAAACCCCATAAAAACAAAGTAGTATTTTTACATTAACTTGATTATTTATTGCTAATATTTTTAACCTTATAGAAATGGCAAACAGTTTTGCAGCTAGCAAAGTGGACCTTTACCATCCATGACAAAAAAATTGCCGCCCTAGGCAAACATGCCGCCCTGCTACTAAATCCGCCACTGCACTTACCATCAGATGGACTGCATGCTCGTTTGCTACCTTTATACGACAAAAACAAATTACTCATTCAAAATTTCAGTCAGCTAGCCATTACAGTTAAAAAATATAGTCCTTTGTTGTGATAGAAGAAAGGACATAAGGTAGGCAGAGTTATAAGGGTCCCTCATGTACAAAACACCGAAATAGAGCACGACACATTCAATTTAGCCAGACTCGGCTATTTATAAGCAAATAAACATTTACTAGCTTATGTACGTGGTATGCTATAATTTTGTCATCTATTTATAACAAATTTTATTAAAAAAACAATGTACAACGTATGTCGTAGTAGAATCGCACGTTTTTCACTTGTTTTTTTTATACCGTCGTAGCGCCGCTCTCTAACCGGCCAGTAACTTTTTTCCGCTCTCGAAAATTAATTCTTTGTTAAATCGTACCAATTTAGTAAATTGCAATCGAGAGTCCTCTGTTTTTTTTCTGCCCATCTACGGCTGGAGGTCTTTCAAAATAAAACCATAACCGATTTTTTATGTGTCACATAATCACTGGGACAAAAATAGGCTTACACTATTAAGACGTATATAAATAAATTCATCTACCAAAATAAATTTAGCGCGAACTTGAACATTTTCAGCCCTAGTTCTAATAAATATTTACATTTTGCAGTCCTACTTTCGGGTGCATCCAAGTTTGGAATTAATTTGCGTTACATTTAGGATACCTTCGCCAGCGTGACTGACGTCATTTCTCATTTTTTCGGCACCTAAATACTGCACTACACCGAATATTTACTAAGAAAATATCAAGATCATATTTCAGACTTGGCATTCGCTAATAACCTGGAACAATTATTTCGGAAGCAAATACTGTTACATGAATAAAATAAGCATTATTTATGTTATAGGTTTTATTGAAAAAAAAAAAACCAAAGATAATAATGATGTATATAATGAGCTAAAAGCTAAAAAACAATTCGGAAGGTCCCAGGTAGCACTCATCACACCAGGCTATTCAGCAATCTACGGTATTGATGAGATAATAAAATAATACATTGGTTGGGCGTAACGTAACCTGTGTAAATATGTAAATATTACTACTACTAATATTTTGTTGCTGTATTACTGTAATAGTAACATGTGGTTAACGGTGTTGGTACACACATATTTCTTTTTTTTATGTTTAATTATACTATCTTTGTAAGTTTGGTGTGATACTGTTTGTTGACCCCTAATAAAGAGAAAAAAAAAGAAAAGATCGAACGTAAGTATACTCGTATAAAAATCGTGTCTATGACGTTCACGACTTAATGTTCAAGTGATACAAAAGATACTCTATGACAGACAGACAGATAGCGGAGTCTTAATAATAAAGTTCAGTAAGCAGTTCTTTGCAGTTATCCAATCCTAAAAATATATAAGAAATCTTGTACAGCTATTAATTTAATTACACTTGTGAATATAACATTACTAGTCTTGTCTCGAAAGTTAAGATGAAAAGTACAAAATCTTGCAAAACTGCGCAGGCTAATAACTTAGTAATGCGCTGATGGATCCCGCTGCCGGTATTACCTTGTAAACGTGCGATGCTTGTCTACGTCTTTAGTTATTTTAGAAATGGCTTTATACAAAAAAATATTTGTGCCATTTCAGAATGCGCACAAAAATGTATTTTTAGAACTCGAATTCCCTTAAGTGTCATACACGGACCTAGTATCGGTCATGATATTTGGCCGGCACCATACACCAAGATCAAGACCGAACCTTAGGTAGCATGCGGTGTCTTGTTTAGCGCTTTACATGAGGTGACGAATGTCATTCGTCGTTAATCGTCGTTCTAAAATCCAAGTTTCGGACGCGTAACATGTCGCTTGATGTGCCGATAGCTAAGCCCAATACATTGAATGCATTCTGGGGTAAGTAATCGCTCGACGGAATATTCGGTATTAGGTTTTATGCATGTCATAAGTTACTTACAAAGCCAGCTTATTTGGTTAAACGCGATAAAAGATTTTAGGGTTTTATTAATATAAATAAGAATGATAACTTTTAATATGGTAAATATGTAGAACGTACATTCATTAAATATATTTATATATTGATTATTAACGCGTGTACTATATTGTAGACAGGTCTAATAGATTTATTGGTGTGTGGGTTGCAGCTCGTCGGCAAATAAGGCGGTAGTCAGTTAGAGTACTTTCGATACTTTTAGCGCCGTACTTTTAGCGCCGTACTTTCGATAGATGTGTTATGGGAGTAATATACGCTATCTTAAGCTAGGATTTAACTGTTAAGGCTTTAGTGCTTTCATAAGAAGTCCTTTTTTATAAGGATGATAATGTCTTATATTGTAAATACGTATTAACGAGTATTAAGAAATTTTAATAAATATATTTTTATATTTTAGACAGGTCTAATAGATTTATGGGCGTGTGGGCTGCAGCTCGTCGGCAAATAAGGCGGTAGTCAGTTAGAGGGTCGTGATTGTGAGATGTAATGGTAATGAGCGGGGATATTAATACACTTAGCGCAGCCGGGACATTGCAGTTATTCAGGACAATTACGAATGAAATTAGTTTGTTGTTTAGTATGATTTACACAATTATTTCCAACGGTAAACACCGTGCTTCGAAAATTAGAATTGGAATGGCTTTTTATTTTAAGACTGCGCTGTCATTTGTGTAAATGTAAGCTCTCGGATTGTATGGTAATGATGATGGGTATGGTCTCTTTCGCGGATTCTTGATCGATTTTCTGTTTTTGACCGGTCTGGTTTTATGATCTACATTTCACATACTGATACATTTAATACGAACTAATATAAAGACCAATGGCTATAAATTTTCTACTGCCTTAGGGCTACATTAATATAGTTTCTATAATTATGATATATGAGCACGAAATTACCGTTTCTTTTTTTTGTATGTACTAAAGTTACATGAAAACTTTTCTATTATTATAAATTATTTTCAATAGGACGTAAGCAACACTAAACGCCTCAGATAAGAAGTCTTAAATTCATGTACCGTATCCGCCGAAATTTACCTACTTTAAAATTATAAAATTCATATAAATGTACTCACCACCAGTAGGTATATTAGCGTTGGTTTTGTACTCTCGTTCTTCATGTGACAGGGTCCGCAAGGTTCTTGTCGTAGGGTTCTTGTTGCAATCGAAGTCCCGTAGCGCTAACGTCGTGGTGTCCATGAAGGTTCTTTGGAAGCCCATCGATCTGATGGGATGCGTTGGGACGTTTGTATCTGCAACAAGATTTTTTTTTCAAATAGAGCAAGGTATATAGGTAGCAAACGAGAATCACAATACAACTCAATGCAATCCACCTCATGGTAAGAGGTCTCTGCCGCGTATGGACATTAGTAATGATCCCCAAGTACGATTGAAACGTACTTAAGGTTGACCACAAATACGTTGCTGTCCTTGAGGACTAAGATATATATGCCTCATGTGTAGGTAAATATAGCCGGTAACCATGCATCTCCAAAGCGAAACACAATAAATTGCATCACGGAGGAATCGCGCGCGAATGGAGGACGACGGCTGTCTGAACAACTGTATCAGATTATGTTTAGACTGAAATATGGATATGAAAGTTGTGAATGCTCCTAAAATAGATTGTGAGAAAGTTAAAAGAATCAGGTGTCACATTGCGGAATTCCTTGTTATAGAGTTAAGTTAAAACTATTTTGCAACAATCCGCGTGCACCATGTATTATAGTTATTTATAGGTATTTATTTTTTTGAGACATGCAGTAGGTATGTAGGTACCGTTCTCCCTTCCCCGAAGGATGCAATACAGAAACCAAAATATATACCAACATACATAGGTTGTACAACATACAACATATATAGTATGTTATACAATAATAACATACTATATATGTTATTATTGTGAAAAAATTGGGACACAATGCGTTACGGGTGACATGAAACTATAGGTATTACAAAAGAAAAACAATGATTTTAGGTATAGGAGAGTCCAAGTGCCGTCAAAGTACAACACGGGACCGAGTTTCAAATATTTTTTACTATCGTGCAGTGCAGTTTCCTGTTTGAAATAAATAGGCATGTGTCAATCATCTAATTAGGCGGAAAGGTGCTCTTTTTTCAATTTTACGGTTTAAAAATGAGAGAGCTTTGCCGATCCTGCTCTATTTGAAAAGGTACCGACGCAATTATTTCGGTCGTCAAAAAAATATCCTCCAGATAATTAGTTTATGCGTTTACACAATGCATAAGTGTATCGATACCGCCATTATCTTGTGAAATCGACAAACAAACGTAGGGTAGCTAATTGTTTTTGTTTAATAATAGTCGTGGCAATCGCTAGTGATGTGGTTATTTCGGTAGTTAATTCCATCCTATTTTGATCATCCTTCAAATATTTACTGATTGGAACCAAGATTGTTCATAGTCTTTTTAAGTATTGTTGGATTATTGGATGGAAACTGCTATATTTGTGAACACCGGAGGAAAAAATATTAAACATGATATTTTGATAGAGTTATAAGTTTATAAATAAGAATGCGTATGCACTCAGAAAGTTCTTGCCTCTTTATTATAAAATGAACTGTAAATGCATCAAAAATAATAGGCAAATAAGCAGAAGTGGTTATTCAAACTTTGCATTTTTTTTATTAGAAATAAAATTTATAGGGAGCTCAATTATTTTACATCTAATAAATCTACGTCACTGACCCTGTACCTTTAAACAGTTATTGTGCGGTGAACTGTTCCGGTTTTAAACTGAATATTTATCGATAAATCGACATTATGATATATAACGGTGTACATCCCACGGAGGGTCAAGCGAAGCGGCTTACACCGGGGCCTACAAATTAAGTCTATTAACTCAAACTTTTAAGTCCCTTGTGCACGCGATCTTCCTTTCTTGTCCCGCGGACTTTGGGGCTTAGCGCTAAGTACCTTTTGTCCCCACTCTTTGTTTCGGGATATCTGTACAATGAACGGGATTGTCGTTTGCAGCTTTATGCAATTTAGGGTGATTTCTTGTTTGTTCGTATTTATTTGGTTTTCGTTAACGCTGCGCTAGAAACCGTAGGATTATATTTTAAACGTACGAATGTTTGTTAACTTAAGGCTACTAATTAGGACAGTGATTATTGTAACTTCTACATCTCAATTAACAATTAAACATTTTTGATTGTACCAGTTTCAAATCTTAACTACTTAATCGAGCATGATTGATTTTTATTCACACATTGTCAAAAATACTGTTCCCGAGGGATAGAGAATTTGTAGACATTTTAAATAAATGACAAATTGTGTAATCCCGCCAACGAAATGGCGAGCAGGAGCGGATTATTAAATAAAATTGCTTTACTTTATTATACGCTATTTTATGTCCTTGTATCATCAGTATAATAGGCACAAAAAGAAAAGTATTTTCCTTGTAATATTAATAAAATTTAACCTGATTATCCTTAAATTTATATTTGTAAAATATGATCATATAATAGTATATTCAATATATTATGTGTGTAAAATATTTTCTTTTGAAAACTATTAAACTTGAAAGGGATTCAAGAGTAAAGGACCTTAACATGTCATGTGGGAAACGCAAAAATAAAACAAGCTTTATCGCGCGGCATTGCATGCCATTCTGTGCTTGATTTTATATATTAAAAGCGTAAAATATCTAAAGATATATTTTTGGGGTAAAAGTGGCCAATGTTTCTAACTTTGCTATAAGTCTCACACGAATCAGTTTAGTACTTTCAAGTGTACATATAATTTGATTGATTGATATATTTCCCACAAGTAATGACCGAATTTGGGAACAGTCACTTGTTATAGAGTTCAACCTGCCGATTAAAGAAATGTCGTTACCAGCCATATTGTGCTTGGAAGCAATGCTTTCAAGTGGCTGGAGTACCTACGTTAAAAATGTGTTTGCTAGCCATACACACTTATTTTAGTTCTCGTCTTTCGTTTACATGTAAGGAAGATCTCAATGGTATTCTGGATTTGATTACTAACGATATCATGCTTGCTCGTTTGTTTTATACTACCTTTAAAAATACTGATTAAATTAAATAAGCCAAGCTTATGATTAAACAGATAGCAAGCAGATAATTACATGATTATTGATATAATAAAAAATATATAATTTTGAAATGACGGACGGAATTGTAAAGATGGACAGACAACTTATACTTGAATGATGTATCCACTTTTTTACTCATGGCGTCACCAAGGCTGTCGTCTGGTACAAAGGTGGAGGAGCAGTTGCTGCGTGCGTGAGTAGGACTTATTACTGGCATAATTCCGCTATTGTTCGCCACCGGCACCACTCCATATGGCGTAACGTGCTGCTCACCCGACGGCCAATTTCGTCGATACATCCAATTTTGTTCAAAATCCTTATTTTCGCGTAACTGCTGATGCCGGAAGACTGTCTTGTCTTATTAACTGTTTACTATGATCCCGATTTGGATCGTTTGATAAATGTTAAATTACCCAACTATAGTTATTCGATACACTTTACCTCTCATGTGGTTAGGGCGACGCTCTAAATGAAAATGATAGATGATAGATACCTTAATAATGAATTTAGAAGATGTAAAAGATGGTACGTGGG
Organism: Polygonus leo; assembly: GCA_018250455.1. Lineage (NCBI taxonomy): Eukaryota > Metazoa > Arthropoda > Insecta > Lepidoptera > Hesperiidae > Polygonus > Polygonus leo. The sequence goes on along the minus strand of DWNR01000696.1, from coordinate 5,668 downwards.
GCTACGAGTTTAATATTTACGTTAAATCTGATAGTTTAGTAATAGTAGAATATTTTTAATGTTATACACTCTACAACATTACTGAGTCGAAATTCGTGATTATTAAAATTATCGCATAACCAAAAAAAATTTAAAGCATTCGTTTGCATTTTTAATTGTATAACAATAACTTGTATAAGTAAAACATATTTTAGTTAGTTGTTTATTAACATTCTCCCTTTTCGTAAATTAAGAAAAACGAGAACTATAAAATTTTGGCAACACAGCTACAAATTAAAAAGTCGTTAATTTTTACTACATTTTTATAGACAAGAGAACGTCCTTGTGGGGCGACCCACTGATAAATCACGAAGTCCCGTGGGAAGAAAACAGTTATCTACTAGTAGATAGCGCGACCACACCGACGAGCTGTGTGTCCGTATCGCGTATGAATTATACGTAAAAATACACGCGATAATAATAGAACGGTTAATAATTATTTAACACGCTTCGACTCGTGGCTTTGTGTGCATATTTTTTTCCTGCTTTCCGACCCTTTCGTTTTCAATTTTTTGTCCGTTGAGGTAAAAGCGTAGTTATTAACATGCTTTATTACAGATTAACAGCAGAGCATTAACAATAGCAGATTAACAGCTACAATTGTTTGTGTCTTTAATAGATCACTATGTCTATAACTTATAATCAGTTTATTATCCTGAGGCCGTGCTTAAGGCTATTTTGACTCCTTTGTCAAAGGTTCGTCAAAAGCCATTCGTTAGACGAGATAGAATGGTCGAGTGGACTGGGGTATGTTATCCCACCCAACATTACCTACATACAAAAATAACAACTCTTCAAATGACGTAGGTAGTACTGTAAACTCTTCAGTAGGCACGTCATTTGCAGATAGACACGAAAAACAACACACGATAATTATAGCGCTGTAGGTACATAATATATTTAATTGTTTACTCCCAGTGTGGTTTTTGTAACAGTGCGACGAATAATAACAAATTGGACCCCGGGCATGACATGTCCAATCAAATTAAATTAAATTTAGTTTTACATTAAGCTACGTTTGTAACGATTGTGTCGAATTAGCGATTGTAGTTTGTGTTGCCACCTTTGTGGTGTTAGTCTATTCACAGGTAATCAATTGGTATGTTGTCAATGGCTTATAGTCACCAGATCTGGATAAGAGAAAATGTAACAGTATTTTATCCGGTATAAAGTCTCTTCTCGGACTAAATTGGAACGCATCCTATTCTTAGGCAAATCATTACCAATATTCAACAGCTAAATTCTTGTTTCTCCGGGTGGTAGAAATCGTGTAGTTCGACCGGGACCACCGCCACTCTTATAATCCTCCGAGACGCAATTCTTGTGTTTCGGTTTTCGAGAGGCGTGGTTGGCGGTTGTACTCACTTATGAGGCACCATCCTAGTCCTCAGGAGTGTATCATTTGTGGTATGATACACTCGTACTTTATCATACAAAATCAATCCGATTACAAATTGGCGGCGACTTATTTATGTTAAACGAGGTGCCCTCAAGCCATCGCGGTTAAGGAAATCAACCACATTATAAATAGTAATTTATTTCGTAATTCGGTATTTAAGGTATACCTTTGTTCCCGTACAGTATTGGCTCAGTATCGATAATAATTGTTGAAGAAAAGGTAGCCAGTATATGTTAATGCGGAGAAAAAAAAATGCTGTTGTAGGAGACGCCATTGTTGAACGTGAAATGAGGTTTTACCCACTAACACGTTGTTTCCTGCTCGTACTACTGTGATACTGCACTGTAGTTAGTTAAAACATAATACCTTATGTTATTGAAAAGAATCTCACTTTCATGATTAATTTGTGTCTAATACTCAATTTGGTTACAAATGTCTATAGATATATCTTATACTCGTTTTACTTACTTTCAAAGTGTTTGTTACTGTTTGTGAGTACATTAATAAATAAAAAAAAACGAGTAAAAGGTGGAATGAATGTTATTGTCCATCGACATAACATAGTATGTACATATATAGTATAGCATAGTATGTAAAAAATGTAAATAAACTTACTACTTTTTGAGCGAGGTTCCCGCGGGCCGTCCACGGTGACTTTGATGGCTTTAATATAAGTAGCTACTTGGGGCGGTGAGGTAGATATCGTAATGGTCAGCGAGAAGCTCTTCCCTGAAACAATTTAATTCTTTCAGTAATTTATCACTAAAAGTTTTGTATACATTTTCAGAAATTAGTAATTCACCAGCTTCACTCACTTTCATTTATATGTACCCGACTTCAACAGGAGGAGGGGAAGAGGGGGTTTTTAATTTGTCAATTAACGCAGTTCGCGATAGGAATACCTACTCGATGCAACTGGCATGTATTCAGGAAGAAGGACCTACCTACATAATCTACGATAGGTAATAAATGTCTTAACCGTTTAATCATACCATGTTTTTCATGTATTGTTAGAGTACGTTTCATAATATTCATTTTACAAAAGTTCTATATTTCATTGTATAACTGTGACTAACTCGCAATAGAATACCAGAAGAAGGTAACAGATGCCTAGCCCTGAAGGTGAAATTAGCTTGTATACCTGTGTAAAGTACATAATGTACATATGTAAACTACCTTTAGATTCCTTTACTGGCGTTTAGAACACTGGCGTAATCTTCTACTGTAAAGCTGAATATTGCATGACATCAGGTACAAAGGTAGGTACACCAGTATTGAAATAGATACAAGGATGTTTTTAAGGAAGAATTTGTTAAACAACGGATTTGTTTAACACCGTATTTACGTAGGTAATGTATTTTAGATGCGTTAGCAACAAAGTTCCTAATTTTATATGCACGACAATAACAAGTAGGTAAATGCAAATTTATAATTAAACCGCGCTATTGGATTCTAACAAAGCAACAAGATAATCGCTCTCGTCTATAATTACACAATTAATGCAGTAGGTGTATTAAATATGTTGGTGTATATTGAATGACACTTTTCAGAGTGTTGCGCGGCATTCCCCAGCTATCGGGCAGAGCGTATGGTGGAAAATGGCGAGCTTTTTGGGTGCGCGATTTGCGGTCGACAGTAATGAATGCACCGATAAATACGGAATAAAATTACAGTTAAAATGAGTGGATTAACATGTCTAATGCAGATAATTCGCGTGTAGCGCTCTCTCGATTTAGTATAAATGATTGATTTCCACTAGTTTAGGTTAGGTTAGGCTGTTTACGAATTCCTTTTAGGCTACCGCAGAGTAGCTCCATTTATGAATGGTGTTTAGTAAGGCTATTTTGATCATTGCTTATGTAAGAGAATTGAGTACAAACTTTAAGGTAAATCATAAATTTATGTAATTTGCAATGTTGTTTTTGGTAGCCAATTTTACTTATCTCATGTCTACCTTGGTAAAATGTACTTTGGGAATTTTGTTGTGGTCTCGATAGCCACAACAGATAAGAATAATCTGTGCCTCTTCCGAGTCGATTCTGTCACACGCTCGCTGCTTCCTGTACGCATGGAAAGACTAGTCAAGACATGTTTTTATATGTATGTGCAATTTGTAAATAAAAAATATAATCAGGTCCATGTGTGTATAACTATGTAAACACATCACATGTTGGCATAATAATATGGGCGAGTGTACATAAGTGCGAAAGTGAGAAAATAAAATTTAAGTGCCTTGCTTGCTATTTCAAAATAATTGCTGCTCTAAGTAATAATAAGCAACTTCAAACTATAAAATGGTGTTTGTCTGTTAATTTGTCTAGTTTAATTTTAAAAACTTATTTATTAAGTTTATTTCGGGTGTGCTTTAAACGCAATTGTGAGCAATACAAGTAGCCAACTCAAAAATGAGACAAATTGAAATCCGAAAGATGATTTATATATTTACGGGTATTTCATGTATGTACAGTTTTAATACTTACCTAGATAAAAGCTATGTAACAATTATAAAACTATCAGGAATGACAATACACTTGACCTAATTGACCTTATTAAGACCCGACTACCTACGTTTTGTTGGTTGAGGAAGTCCATACTTCAATTTATTTGTAACTCAACATCTGAAATTTTGGTTATTAGCGTTTTGTTTATAATAGTTCTGTGTTAAATTACCCATCACTTGTGTAAGTAGACGTTGGGAGAGGCAATATCTTCTGTCGGCGTGAAATCCTGATATTAGTGTCGCTTTCTCGTCACAAAGCAACATTAGAGTCAACGATACGTTTCAATACGGAAACAAATCACCATAAAACATTGGCCGCTAAACTGCCAAGGCGTGTCTTGAACGATGTGAAATATTGCATTTAAAATCGCTATTAAACTTAATGCATTTTACAAGATCACTCATCAACAGTTTAGGACCTAATACAATACGCGCGAAGCTGTAAAAAATAACATTGTATTCCAATGGTCGTCTCCCGGAGGTGTTGAGAGAGCTCCGTGAAATATTCAATTATTGCGCGCGGGCGCAGGTGGGCCGTGGAGGGTGAGGCGTAGGAGGGAACGGCGGCCATCTTGATTTACGATCGAGCGTAAATCCTGAGTGACATTTGTGAGAGAAGACGACTCGCGCTCTCGTCGCCTTGTATGACTATGACACGTTTTTCAGGAAAACGTTTGTGGTAACATTTGCATTACTCAGTCGGACGGACGCGGCTCGGACGAGGTGTGAATGTGGCTATTTGGGATGAGTAAGATCAATGAACAGGGAATTGTTTGTAACATAGTAAATAAATCGGGCATAATTCTCATACGCACATACCATTAAATTATGTATTTGAAGACATACGAAGTGAACCAACAAGCCGTGAAACAACCGTGTAATGTAAGGCGGCGGTAATCTTATACCAGCTTCATTGGATATGTTCAGTTAAACTCACTACGTAAATGCAAATGGAATAGGTATCAATAATTACTAACTGTAATATGTAGTTCTTGCATTAACCCGTATTGAATAGAAATATGATAGGGCAGACAGAAAATGTAGCTATGAAGGTATTTATGTAAGTATATTGATTGCAGATACCTATATCTTGTGTATAGAAACACGAAACATTTTCATAGAATGATTATTTAATGGAATAAATATTTCGAGCACGAGTCTTTCCTTAAAATAATGGAATTTAAGCTTAATTAGTTTTAATTAAGCTTAGCCTTAGCCTAAATTTTATTTTAGCCTAGTACCTACTATGCTAGCTTCACGCAACTTTGAGTTTCTTTTATTGAAAATCTTTCATGTGTCTAGGTTTCGTCGTGGTGTTTTCTTTATCCGTTAGAATATTTAATTGGAACTGAAATTAGTTTCTAATAAGCATGGTAGAGGTAAAGGCCCAATTATAGTGACGGGATTCATGGAATATAGAGTAGAATAGCAACCAAAACATTAAAAGTAGTTATTAATATTTTCAGATTCCGGTTTTTAATTTTTTTTTTGTTTTATTCGTCTTAAGTTAGTAAACGAGCATGCAGTCCACCTGAAGGTAAATGGTCACTGCCGCCCATGGTCATTAGTGATCATTCGCGAGTACGAGTTGAATAGTACTTAAGGTTGACCACAGATTCGTTACTACTCTTAAGGACTACGATGTTTGCCTCACGTTTAAGTAGAGCCGGCAACCACGCCTCTCCATACCGAAACACAATAAATTGCTTCACGGAGGATTATGAGGGTGG
>DWNR01000695.1:0-18103 GCA_018250455.1 Polygonus leo | reverse complement strand
CATTAGTAACCTATTTCATTACTAGGTCAACACCTTTGTTTACATTTTGGACACCTAATTATGAATTGGCCTATAGATGTTTGTCATTATCAAAGAATAAAATAACCATAGACAATTTTCTTTCTGTTTAATTTCACTGAGACTAGTCTCCGTTTACTAAAACTAAAGATTACGTCTGCCTAGACCTAATTCAATTAGAGGTAAACATTTTCATTTTGCCTAATTGAACCAGCTAGTTAAGTAAGCAAAGTGAACACACGCAGGAGAACAGATCTTATTAAGGGGAATAAGGAATATTCTTTATAGCCACTGTTCGAAGTTCGGGGAAAATATTTTCTTAAGAAAAAAATCTACGTGTGGATTTACTTAACTGAGCGGGAGACTGTTATTAATATTTAGAGTAAGTGACTCATCAGGATCCATACCGCAAGTATGAGAATTTTTCCAAGTAAAAAGCAACGAATTATTATCTTAAAAATAACTATGCAACATCCATCTGAAGTTCTATAGGAACCACACATAGGTACATTGTGTGCAAATAATATACAAAAATTGATGAAGTGTGTGTCTTTCTTTACTAACTTATAATAAAAGTAGGAAGATTCCATGTACCAACGTATATTACCTTTCCCCATAGACTTAAAAAAAAACAGTTTTTAAACTGATTTTTTTATAGTATAATAGTAGCAAACGAGCATGCAGTCCACCTGATGGTAAGTGGTCACTGCCGCCCATGGACATCAGTAACCATTCCCAAGCACAATTTAATCATACCTAAGTATGATCACAGGTGCGTTGCAACCCCTGAGGACTAAGATGTTCGCCTCGTACATAAGTATAGCCGGCAACCATGCCTTTCCAAACCGAAACACAATAATTGCTTTACCTATAGACGGACGAATAGTTCTAGGATTCCCGCGTAAATGTTAAAGAGCAAGTATTGAGGTGAACATAGGTGCGGTGCCGGTTAACTCGTTGAACATATTATGTGTATCACACTAACTTGGCGATAACTAACGCGGCTACATTAACTTCATTACAAACACGGTTACAGATACCTGAAGTTGTGTACCTGAACGTATACGTTATGATTGAAATTTAAGTTTGGACTGGACTAGCATGAGTTCTATTGGGTTATGCACTGTTCGATAATTATTCTTATGACAATGTAATAATTTCACGCTTGGCATAAATCAAAATACAAAAATATTTAACTTTAATATATTTAAAGGTACGTATGTTAATGTTATAGTGGTACGTGACAATTATTCTCAAAATTTCAACAAAAAAAAAATAAGTAATCGCCTAAAAATACAACTATTTACTATAATCTCAAAATTATGATATGTAATTTTGATGCATTTTACTGATGTAAGTACTTTTTTACTTACTTATCACATAAATATGTCATTAATTTTAGTCAATTACTTTGAGATATTAGGGTACGAACAGGTACTGAGATTTTAGTATATAAAGATCTGTTAAGTTGTCTGTAAGAATCTTAATAGGTTTCACATCTTCATCAGTGCGGTCCAAATGTGCTAAGTTCAGAGGCGATTTGACCAAACTGACCTGGCCTTCTGCATGCAATAATGATGAACACGATATCCATCCACCTAAGAGTACTTCGATTGAGATCGTGGATTAATTTGCGTGGAAGCGGTCGGTTTATTTCCGTGTTTTGGCGAATATTCGGCGAGTGTGAATTTCAGGCGTATTCAAGATTGCTTGTTAGGAAGCAATTCTGTTTTGATATCCAATATATGTTTAGTTTAGTAGTACGTGGTATATAAAGTGGTCGAAAGGTGGCGAGTGGCAACGTCGCCCCCGCAGTGGCCTACATCCAGCAGTGGTCCACAAAAAGCGGATGAATGGACGGATAGGTATTACCTATATAACATATTGACTCTACTGTCATTAAATGTTTGCCGCCAATCACAAATTGCAATTATGAGGCCGTCATTGATAGGATATGTAAGTAAAGAAGAAGTAAAAATATTCTGTTGTAACGTTAAAATACGTAATTTTGTAATTGTTCTGTGTTCAACCATTAATGCATTTAAATATCTGTCCGAAACTTAAATATATCTTGTGCACTTGAGTTTCTTGTGTCTATGGTTGTGAAGGAGGCAAGAAAATCTAAAATTGTTTTAAATCAGACTTAGGCTTTACATGTATTCTTTATTTTCTTAAATATTAAACCAAATATGCAGCTGTTAATCTAATTTGTACCTATCCTGATCCGATCCTGTAATGTATCCTGACTTTATTTGAATTTCATGGAGCGGATAAAAGTAGTGAAGCATGAATACCAGGCTTTTCATTTCGGAAAAATATTTTTCGTACTAAACAAAACTAAACCTAAGCCTAGCTCAAGGGCTTTTTTATTTTTTTTACAGTTATAACGGCCTATATTCCGATTTTATTAAGGATTATTTTGAAGTGAAAATAAAACGCAAAAGTCGTATTTGCTATTAAATTTATGGGCAAAATACGAACTCTTGTCTATAAAATATAAACCAACATACTTATATAATGAGAACAGTTTAAATGCATACTTTTATCTTTTTATTTTAGTTACTGATTGCATTTATTTTTGTCAGCTTTTAAAGTCATGTCAACTTTTTAAATACTTTTACATATTAGTTATAGTTTAATATTTGTCAAATTATAAAATTATTTTAAAATCAATGAAACCATATTATATTACCTAGAAACTGTGCTAAAGACTTACATAAATATACATATTTTCTCCTGGTCCAGTCCGATTAAAATACAAAAGAATTTACTTTTTAAAGTCGATTAATGAAGTAGATTACTCATGTATCATAAACTCCAAGGTTCTGCTAAGCTAACGCGTTCATTTAACCTTTAAATGTAAGGCCTTTATCATCTATCTTGATGTATTGTAATTAAAGAAATCGTTCATTAATTATATTTTTCAAATAGGAAGGTTGCCAATAGGTGGTTTTAATTACTACATTCTCTATTTAGATACTAGCATGTGATTTGATTACCTGTCTAGAATAATAAATAGGTTCTGCGATTAAGTAAGCTACTCCATTGTTTTATTCATTAACATTTTTAAAATTATAATTTAGCAACTTACCATCTTACTAAACTAAAATAATGTCTTCAAAATGTGTTCCCGAAGTTATCAAATACTCTGGTCAGGCATTAAACGTATTTGTTAAAAATTGTACAATAAATCCTATATTAAGTATTTATATACTTTTACATCGTAATTTTTACACTTGCGAAATTATTTCAACAAGTTTGTCAATACGGTATTGATCAGTTTAATGCACACTATAAATTAATAGAATTACTTAACTATCACTAACTTAGCACTTAATCACACTTAAGTACCAAGAACACTACAATCACAAAACTTTATCATACCAACTATTTGTGTACAATTAAATGAACTCAAACAACAGAAATCCAACTACAACTTGTTGAAATGGAACGTTCGAAACAATAATGTTTGTGGAACAATGAATCCGATTGCTTCGCTAACAAGTCAATACATAGCGTAACAATTGTGATATTAATAGCAGCCCTTAAGAAAGGGATATTTGCAAACAACCTCCGCTTAATTTAATATCCGCGGTGAATGGGAACGCCCCGGCGTGCACAATGGCCCATCGGCATTCCATTAACTAGTGGCGCAAACATATTGATGCTAAGGTACTGGCCGATGAGCCTAACAAATGTAGGTAAAGATTATATTTTAGTTAACGTGTTATATTTTAATTTATCTTTTTGCAAAGATAAAAACATGGAAATAGCAGCGTGTTAAAATTTTTGCTAATTTTTTGAGCATTAACTCGTGGCGCATACTTACTGGTATTGAATACCATGCAAATAAAAAAAGTATATATTAAAGACTAGTTTCGATATTCCAAAATGTAACTTTGCGCATGTAGGACTTGTAATAATATCTAGAATCTGTGAATACTGATCTTTTTTTAATTGAAAAAATGTATAAACACAATAATCTGTATGAAGCTTATTCACCCCTAATACGCAGTCCCTCCTCGGACTTGTTTTGTGTATCGCTAAATAAGAATACGACAGATAAATCAAGTCATTCGAAGAATCATAGTCAAACGCTAGTTTTAACTATAAATAGATTTGTAGAGCTAATCGCGAGAATCCCCATCAAATCCAGTTAACGTCGAGTGAACGATCCTAACTCAATACAAAACATCTAGCGTCCCATACGGTGCTCGTTCTGTATAATAACGTTGTGTTATCTTTTGTGTTAATTTCACGTGTAGTATAGCAGTAGAATTGTAAAATATAAGAAATGTGAAATACAATTGAAAATGTGATTTAATATAAATTCATGACAATGCCTTATATTTTTACAAGGGTGTCAAATTGCAATATTGGTGGTTGTTTTAAAATTCTGTAAAATGTTTTTTTTTTATTTAAATATGTATTCTAATAAAATTGAAAAATAGTTTATTTATATAAATGTTACATTTTTTTAATAAGTTCATGACAATGCCTTATATTTTTACAAGGGTCTCAAATTGCAATATTGGTGGTTGCTTTAAAATTGTGTAAAATGTTTTTTTTTTACATTTAAATATTACATTAAAATTGAAATAAAAAAAGTTGTAATAGTAGCTGTTATGTAGCATGTATAACAAGAACATTAGTACCAATCTATTCTGCAATTTCCTTCATCGCATTCAATGTACAGATAGTGTGTACGAGGCCTAACGACTGTTTATATTGGCGGGACCAATCCGGGCGGCAATCGGACCAACATCCGCGAGACAATGCAAGGCGGGCCTAAATAATCTAATAGTTTCCCTGGAGTGATTAGTAAACAATCGCTTCGTTCGATATTGGGTCTGCATCGTAAGATTACATGTAAGGCTTCATTTATTGTTGAACGGTTAGGGCGGGTTGTTTCAAACTGTTGGTTAACGATTACGTATAATAATACGAAGTACGTCAAAAATAACGATTGAGCTAACCGCTTGCTTAACGTTGATTCATTATCAAGTCAAGGGAGACATTTTGTGAAACGTTTTTTTTTTATTCTGTAAAGATAGCAAACGAGCATGCAGTCCACCTGGTGGTAGTGGTCACTGCCGCCCATAGACATTAGTAGTCATCCCCAAGTATGACTGACCCAAGGTTGATCACAAATGCGTTACTACCTTTGAGGACTAAGATGTTCGCCTCGTTTGTAAGTATAGCCGCCAACCACGCCTCTCCAAACTGAAACATAATAAATTGCTTCACGAAGGATTATGAGGGTGGCGGTGGTACCTCCCCGGTTGAAGTATATGAGTTCTACCACCTGGCAACGTTTTTAATACTTTGACGATTAATAGTTAATGTCATTTTTAACGTTTACACGAAGCTACCCAGCCTTATTTGATTATAGTTACGTTTGGAGACGCTGTATGAACGTAAGTTGTAACTAACTCGCTTAGGACATTTGATAACCCTAGGCGTGAAAATTACAATGCATCAAAAAACGGCAAATCGTATTTTTTATAGCTAATGAAATCCAAAATATAAATAAGCCGTATCCCTGCAATTCATTTATATGTTCGTGTATATAAATATAAACATCAGAGGTTCACAATTCACGCAGAAATCACGAACGCAAAAAAATCGGTGGAATTAAGTATCATCATTTTCGAAGACTGTTAAAAATAACTCCATCGTAGAAAGAACGTCAAATTTCAGGTCTCGTGGATAGTTTTAATAAATCAGAACTAAAAACACGATAAGGCCGCCAAAGTTTGGAGGGCCACAGATAACTATCGAGGAGGTACTTCACGAAGTTTCGCCGCAAATGAGCATCGACCACAGTACAATGGCTAACGGGCTACGTCTGACATTGGATCATTTTATTTTTATTTATTTTCGTCGTAAAGAGAATAATTCTTGCAAATGTCGACGGCTATGGTGACTACTTACCATCATGGTCGTTTGTTTTATCGCTAGGTTCAGATATGTAAAAATAAGGAAAAGGTAGTAGTAGAGTATTTGTAGCAAAAACAGTATATTAAGTTCGCTCTTGCAATATTATCATATCATTATGTGAAAGTACTTACTTACTAAAAGTTGTATTTTAAGTAACTTTACTTAAAATACAATTTACGTATTTTTATTCTAATTATGTATATACCAAAGGACATTTTAAGTTAGACTGCTCTGTTTCAAAAATCATACTCAAGTAAATAAATTAGACAAAGAGTAGTTATCTCAAATTGCCTCAGTTTATCTATAAGGCGTAAGCGTTCATTCAAGTTACTTAAACTTCTCAATCATTAACGCAACTAAACTTTAAATATTAAGTACGCAAAGCAGACGTCCTTGAAACGGTTAAAACCGTAAACCGTACTGGGATACCGTACTAAGAGATACGATTAGGTAAGATAGTGGGGCGGGCGGCCATAAATTAAGGCGTAGGGCGGGCGGGGGTCGCGTGCGCCGCGGCAGTTTGTCGCGTCGCGTGCGCGCGCGCTCGTTCCTTATTCATGCGGCGCGAGCACGCGAGTGGCCCGCATCGTGCGTTTATCATTGCTAATCTGCTTACGATTGATTAGGACGCTCCGTTTGGTTTGGGTTTGGTTTTGGTTTGGGTTTGGTGGCTACTTCTCTTCTTTTGTTTTCTATGTTGTAAGTCTTATGTGCTTATATTGAATCTGCTTACCATTGATTAAGAAGCATTATCTGAAAAGTGGTTTGGTGGCGGCTTTAAAGCTTGAGTTCAAGTCCTGTAAGTCCTTTTTGTTCTATTTTGTGTGTGAAGTCGAAATTGTACGTCTATTGTGTTAAAGTGGAGTGGACTGAAGTAAATATTTTCCACCAATCGTTATTGGTGGAAAATATTTACTTCAGTCCACTCCACTTTTTACAATATTTAATTAATTTCCAACATATCATGTCCTCAAAGAATGTATTCTGCTTTTGTATTGCTTTTAAAAGGTATTTATTATTGTGTGAAACCTCAAGCTTAACGTAACGTATCAGTTCAGCGTATTAGTTTACGGTGGGCCATAAAACATATATTGGTCCTTTGATCTGCAAAAATATGGCCAAATATAGTTTAGAGTAGTTACTTTGTAACGATCTGAAGTACATCCCAACAAAGCCGTTGTGCGCGGCCGTGGCGGCGTAACAAATACATCGATTGGTTAACTTTTAAGAAATGCTTCGTAACTCGTAACGTCAAAGGATTCTGCATAATTCTCGATAACGAGCGTTCGAGTTGCTCTCTTACTTCAAAGCGGGCGTTTGAGTTACAGTTTATTATTAATAAAATTTGGTCGGGTTGTGTGCGGGCAGGCTCGGGCAAGCTCGGGCGAGGCTCGGGCGGCGCGGGCGGCGCGGCGGTCGTAACGAGCCGGGCCGCTCGTTATCGGCCCGGCCGGCCAGCGCCGCGGAAAATTCGCCGAAACTGACGCGCGTGAAAATTTAATGAACGGCCGGACGCTAGTTAACTAAAAGGTAAAGTGCACCCTCTTGACGTGTTCGGTAAATATTAATAGTGAGTGTGCTAGCGTGAGCCATTAAAAATGCACGAGTCCGCGGACACGGGTCTCTAGCCGCGTTCATTAGCCTCTTTACACGCGTTCTCTCCAAATTAACTGCGATCGGCTTTCCGTTCTCACGTGATCCCGCCGTTCTGAAGGCGAACGACTCGGCACTCGATTACCCTACAAAGTTACCGTCTCCTTTCCGCTAGATGCGCTTTGTGATTATCGAATTTGTCCAATAAAATGCGACGTTCAATATCGAACTTCTCCTAACTCCGTGCTCTGCATGGCCCTGGAAACACTTCCTGAGCGGAACAAGTTTTGTATCCGAGCCATTTTAAAACTCTTACGGCCACTATTAAGGATAATAGAAACTGTCTAGCGCGAACGATGAGTCAAGGAATTATGTGAGCAGCTGAAATGATCTAACTTTGACTTTTATGTCCTCGTCGTTTGTGGAAAGGCGGGAATGTTCCGCGGCACGGCATGAGTTTGAAGACGAGTATACGCAAGTAAGGAAGTGATATTCGTAACGCAGTAATGAGGATCGTTAATTATGTATCGCAAGGTGCGTCGCCGTTTCAATACAGAATGGTTCAGTGTCGCGGGTCCCGCGAACGAGGTCAAGGGTTCGCGACTCTCAACCCTGAGGGGCTGCCAAATTAATGAGGCACTCCTTTGTAATAAAGATATAACAAGAATTGCGCACGCGAGTCGGGGCCTACCGACTTCGACGTCATTAAAGATGTCGCGAAGACTTGACGCGGCTCGTTATCGCTTCTTGTCTAAACAACTGTGCTTTATTCATCGCAAATGAATGTCCCTTTAAACTAAATAAGTGGGGCACAAATTAAAATTTTAAAATTAATAGGCGGTCGTTTTAATTGTTCAGTTTTCAGTACTTAGTGTGAGGAGTACCTAAATGAGGTCGCTTGTCGTTGTATTTACTGATTGTTTTGAGTGCCTCGTATCACGCACGTCTGGGTCATATTGGTAGTTGTAAAGGCTGAAAAGGCAATCGTACTATACCACCACCTCGGTCATGGCAATATGCCACGCCGGGTAGATCGGCATATTAAGTTTTTCAAGGTTAGTTTAAAATTTTAAATAATTTTAAATGACAGATTTCTATTGCGTGTATTTCTAAAAACGTTTTATGGGCACTCAGTGTTTCAAGTTCTACACGCCACAGTTTTAAAGTATTGTACTTATATATAAAATTCTTAAATTTTGACATGATATTAAATCTTATGATGTATAATATGACTGAATTACATGGATTATCGTTTAAGGTACGTTACACCTAATACGAATTACGTATACACGTATACGTATACGCCTTAAGTCGCTTAAATTATTTTATTTCTCATAATTTTTAACAATAAATAATGTTGTATAGAAGCTTGGTATAATAAAGATAGTTTGTTCGTCCCTGAGAGCATACATTGATCAAACTTTTCAAGTCTAAGCAGCCAAGCTCAGGTTTAATTTTAGTCTATCTATAAATTTATTATTTCAGAAAAGGATATTACAGTTTCTTAAACCTATACCAAATATTTTATAAACTCGTTCTATTTACAGTCAAACAATTTATAATTACCAATTTTACATTAAAAATATAATATATCGTTGAAAAGTTTATACTAGGTACTTATTTTAAAACGTCATATTAAGATCTCTGTATATGTATTTTTGTCTAAAAATAATAAAGTACGTTCTTCAAGTTACGTAGTATTCGGAAGCGATCGGTTTTACGAACTTGCCCGATGCACCTTTATTATGCTGTACTGTACATTTGAAACAACCATTCAGTCGAGGGGTTTAAATAAACTTGTGATGAAAACCCAGTGTATTTTGCCACTTCAATTAGTCGAGTTTTACAATAGTGCCATTTGAGGGTTCATATTACAGAGCAAATTACAGTGCGCTGCTCCGGCCTAAGGTTTCTAAGTCGTGGCTAATTGGACAGCCGCTGAGGTCCAATTACCGCGGCAGTGATTCATTTTAATAGAGTTTTTTTGCACCACCTTTTGACATGCAACCAGTCATGTTTGGCCCGTGAACCAAATACCCAGTTCGTTCGTACTACGTTATTTACCAGTTCCCTATATCCAGTTTCAATATTTCCTACCTATGTTGTGGGAATATTGCTGCCTAAAATCATTCATGGTTTTACAATTTTTAGGAAAACAACCAAAGTCCTGAGACCAACGTCCGCCTTTTCCCATCAAATCAAAAACCAGGTCATAATTTAAAGTAATTATTAAGCTTATTTTAGTGCCAGTATTTTAACGACAAAACTATTTAAAATAACTTATGCATGAATAGAAATTCAAATACCTAACCAAAATCAATAATAACTGGCTTTATAAAAGATGTAAGATTAAGATTAAAACTTTTAAAAACCTCAGCCCAATCATCATTGCAATAGTGCAATTTTATTTCATACACAAAAGGGCACCATTTGTTTTAACCTATTTCCCATTACCGCAACATTTGGTTACTCAGAGTGCACATTACCTCAAAAATGTGTTCAGGATTCTTGACTATGTACTAATTTTGATTTTAGAGTTTAGGTTGCCAATGGGTTTTTTCGTAAATATTATGATACCTCCAGCTTAACATTTCTTTTTAAAGTTAGTTACATCAATCTTTCGGTTCTGAGTTCACGTTACGGTAGCATTTGTTTCAGGGTTCATGTTACAACAGCACGAATAAATTGCAACGTCCAGAGCTCACTTTACTTCAGCATTGTGTTCAGTTATTTTTGTACCGCAGTAACTATGATTCGAGAGAGAGATTCGAGAGTTTAAGTTACCGGGTCATTTGTTTCGCTACATATAATTGCTGGATCATTTACGTCAACGAGTCATTTGTGTTCTAATATTAGATACGTCAGCATTTGTGTACCGAGTTCATATTACAGTAGCATTTGTGTTTCAGGGTTCATTTTACCGCAGCAAGAACATATTGCTATGTACAGAGTTGACATTACTTCGGAATTGTGTATTTTTTAATTTGGTGTCATAATATTCATAATTCAATACGACAACGCGTCATTTGTGTTTCTAAAATTAGTTACTTCAGCATTTGTGTACGGAGTTTATATTGCAGTAGCATTTGTGTTTCAAGGTTCATGTTACCGCAGTACGAACATATTGCTACGTACAGAGTTCACGTTACTTCGGCATTGTGTATTGTTTATTTTGTTGTCATTATATTCATAATTCTATAATATACTTAGCATTTATGTACTAAGTTCATATATATTATGTGTCATTTGTGTTCTAAAATTAGTTGCTTCAGCATTTGTGTACTAAGTTCATATTACGGTAGCATTTGTGTTCCATGGTTCATGTTACCGCAGCACGGACAGATTGCAGCGCGGGCAAGGTTTCTAAGTCGCGGCTAATTGGATGAGCGGACGGGAGACCCAATTACCACAGTTGTGATTCATTTTAATCGAGCGGTTGCAATGATGCTGTTATGCCGTACGTCACAGATTTTAGTTAGTCACTAATGAAATGACGGTTTTGTGATAGGTTAAATAATTGTTGGATTTGTCAGGCGATATGTAAAATTAAGGACAACTCTTTTTTACAATTATTTAAAATTGTGAACCAATTACTTACACACTACCGGGAATTGATTTTTTTAAGAATTTAATTAACAAAAGGCAGTGGTGTGATAAGTGGTTTGAGATCACGCAAACGATATATCTACATACTCTACTGCACTCGGTCAGCCTGCACTGGACTGTTAGACTTCATATATCTATGAGTACATGTATGATCTTTTGCTCCCCACTAAAATTTGAAACTTGGACACACTTTTGAGAGACCTAGACTTAATTGCTATTAATAATATTATATTACAGACTTACGATTCACACTTGTAAAAATGAATAGGTGAAATACCCCAGTTAGCCTAACAGTAGCTACAATATTGTTACCATCGACATCTTTGTATTGATGTATATTATGTATACATTCAGTATTTGGTATTTATTTAATACCATTGTATTACGGACTTGGATACAATTTAACAAAAACTGAATAGGTGAAATATCTCTGTTAGGCTAACAATAGCTTCAATATTGTTACCATCGATATCTTTGTATTGTTGTATATTATGTATACATTCACTATTCGGTATTTATCCGTCTTTTGTGAGTTTTAATAAGCATTCTAATTTGGAGGACGCATGAAACAGTTGAGTAAATTATTTCTTTGGACTCATTAACATGACAATTTGATAATGGTGGAAAGTGAATAGTTTATTATAATCTCACGAGTTTCAGTTTCAAGGTTATTTATCACGTAAACTGACATGAAACCCATTTATTTTGAAATAAAAAGACGTGTTTTTGTTTATTTAATACACGGTCAGTCTTTATACGGATGACAACTAATTGACCGTTCGTTTTTAGTGATTGTGAGACCGGGATTACTTAAAAAGAAATCGAATATGTATTAAGGTTTTACTGCTTCACGTTAGATCTTAACAAGCCTGATTTTAATTTTAATTGAAACCATGTGTAATGTATACATGTTTGTATAAAAATTCACTTTTCACAATCAACAGATGGGCCCGAAGCACTTTGCAATAGTTGAAAGATTGGTTCCAACTTCTCGCTGCGTTCCCCATCAGGCGGAATGCATTCGATCGGAGCACTTCCAGTAGTGAGGCAGTCCATTAGGCGATTTTCAAACAATATGCTCCTGTGTGTATATTTAACATGTAAATTGTGAGATAAATTATTTTATGGAGTCCACTTTACCATGCTACCTTACCATACTATTATTGCCTTTAGACAGTTTGAAAATTTATAAAACTTCAAGACCACATATACGTATCTCAGTGAATTACCACACGAATTAACCAACGAATTTTTCAAAGTATGCATTAGAAATAATTTAACGAAGAAGGCAATTCTAAGAGTAGCATATATCAGTTTTTTTAATTTTCTCAGTTATCAAAGCATAGATACTTTATTCATAGAACCGACTCCAAACTCTAATTGTGAACCCTATCATTGCAACCCTATAATTGTGAACCCTATGCTTAACATTAATATCTAGGAACAATTACATAAAATTATTTTATATTCATCAATAATAATGACATGCAATACGACTCAAAATTTATTTCGTTGGATCTTAACCTAACGTATCGCAACCTATATCCGTTTGATCGGTCAGTATTGAGTAAAGTCGAGCGACCATTAGGCGCTACTCCCTATCGCCGATGTGTTTTCGTTTAGACAGAGTGGCGTCAACACATAGTCAACTTTAATCTAAATATAGTCAATTAATTTAATCTAAATATAGTCTGCCATGGTGGTAGAACTCATGTAGTTCGACCGGAGAGGTACCACCGCCACCCTCATAATCCTCCGTGAAGCATTTTTTTTTATTGTGTAAAAGTATCAAACGAGCATGCAGTGCACCTGATGGTAAGTGGCCACTGCTCAAGTACGATTGATTCATACCTAAGTTTGTTCACAGATGCGTTGCTACACCTGAGGATTAAGATGTTCGCCTTGTGTTTAAGTATAGCTGGCAACCACGCCTCTCCGTACCGAAACACAATAAATTGCTTCACGGAGGAGTATGAGGGTGGCGGTGGTACCTCCCCGGTCGAACTGCATGAGTTCTACCACCTGGCAAATAAATAATTATAAAGCAAGCTGTAATTAGGGTAAATTAGACTATGATTATAATGGTAACATTTTCAATTCAATACTGCGCGTTTAATTTTTTGCGAAACACATGGAAAATCTATTAAATGTGTTTTCAAACTCCGTATCCGTATACTTTAGTGCACATATACAATAAAACATCCACAGTCGTAAAAGCAACCCAATTGTGATTCATATTGTTATTATGTAGACGCTGTCATGGCATGTCTATGAAGACATGAAGACAGTGTACAATGGTGGGAGCGAGACAGCAACACCACTTCCGCGATGAGGGCCCGCACTTCCTGTGATTGAGCCTCCCGCCCGCCGATCCTTTTTCCCGAAATTAGCCATTAGTGGAAATATGCATTAGGACATCAGAGATGTTACAATCATTTGCATCAGCTTTTATGTTTTATTACACTTTGTTAATTGGATGGGGTGTTAATTAAACAGCAATTTGAGATATGAAACATAGTAGGTAATTCAATTTTACAAAAAGATTAAGTTAGTTCATTTTTGAAATAATCTAGTTGTATGGAGTTGCATAATGTGGAGAAGGTTTTCGATTCACAAATAATTCATATACTCATATACTTATAATACGAAGTCCATTTTATACAAAAAATATGAGGTACATAAATGCTGAAAGTATTTCACACGATACAAGGAAAACAAAGGACCTAAATCACAGTAGTTCTCATTCGAGTTACACTAAAACAACATCCATCGTCTTGTTAATGTCAAAGTATTCAATCAATGATTTAATGTCTAATTATTTTACGTAAGTCACGAGTTAAATTAAATATATTCAGCATATTACTGTCTATTCCTAACCAATAACAGTTAAAGATAACACGGTTAATTGAAACAGTAAGTAAACCCAAATAGGTGATAAACATATTCACGTAAGCGAGCACTGGCGCGCAGTCGTCGGCAATGAACGTTGTACCACCCTATGTAATTTCCACTGCATCCCATCCCATCTCTCTCGCTCAGCTAAGTAATGACTTAGATCCATTCACAGATAAATAGTAAATTGAATGTGTGCCCTGTAGTCCACGAGCGTATTCGTATACCGACGTAGCCGTGCGTCAGTCACTCAATTGTGACGGTAATAGGGACGGCAGGTTCAGACGCAAGATTTATAAACGTTAACTGATGTTTTGGTGATCTGCGCTACCCAAAATTCTAAGCA
This sequence comes from Polygonus leo, assembly GCA_018250455.1. Taxonomy (NCBI): domain Eukaryota; kingdom Metazoa; phylum Arthropoda; class Insecta; order Lepidoptera; family Hesperiidae; genus Polygonus; species Polygonus leo. Next base: position 3,708 of record DWNR01000695.1, on the reverse strand, counting down.
TTTGTCGGTATTAAAACCAGACTGATTCTAGTTAATGGCACGCTTGTATTCTCTATTGGTGTGGTTATATGGTTTTTTCTTACTACCCGACACTCCTAGTTGTTTCGACGCGAGTACGTGAACACAAAAACAGGTAATTTCGGGTGCACCAAGCATAGTTAAAACTGTGTTTTAAAACTAATTCCCGGACGGTAATGCGAACCGCGTCGATAACCCGCTACCATTTACAATGTTTTGGCTGGTCGTATTTTTTGGCTTGGTTTACGGTCGGGGAATATGAAAAGTTTTGAGAGGCTCTCGTGGAGAGGCGTAAAGACGGTTTACGATGCGTCTTCGAGTTGAATGCGCCACATGTTAGCGTGTTTCATGAATTTCCACGCGGTATAACAGCATTACACGTGCTATGACCTGACCATGAAAATTTTAAACGCCTCACTTAAAACTAAAAGCTTCGCTAGAGCGCTGTGCGGTGCCAAAAAAAGGGTACAAACGAAATATTTTCGCAAGGAAATGTTAAACCGAAGCAAGTACTTTTAAATTAATTCAGTTGCGACCAGCTGCAAAAACTCGAGGTCCCGGGACAACAAAGAGACGTTCTTATAAATTCTCGATTAAATTTTGGATACGAGCGCCAATGAACACAAATTCCTAGAGTCGGTCCAATAAAGGACGCCGTGCAGCCGCGTTAGGAGGCCATAAACGAACGTATTATCCATGTAAGGCGGAATAGCCGTTGCACAATTAATTGTTTCATTTTGGGAAACAATTCCCGCTCCTCATTCAATTAAGAGCGGCGAGTGGGGGTGTGGGGAGGGGGCTGCCGCCCGCTCATGAGACGGACGTATTAATAGCGCCTGCAATATTGATATACTCGTATCGTATCCAACGTACCGCCTCGAATACTATATTGTTTGTTAGCGAATTCGATTTGTGTCGATCATAAATCTTGCGCCTTATGTTGAATTCCAATTTGATTGAATTCGCACGGCGCAGCGTAAGAAACACCCGCTCTGGTAATTTGAAAATAGCATTTTTGCTTTCATTATACTATTCAGATGGAAGTGAGTTGAGTTATTAGAATGGGGTAATTGCTAAAACGGCAAAATTAAAACGTTTACACACAGACGACTGTGTAAAAATTGAAATAAAAGAAATTGTTCAAAATGAGAATATACGTAACAAAGGACTGTTGAAACAATTTCACGTTTATTTTAGGGACAAAATGATGGATGAATAGAACGCATTTCATGAGTATAAGCACACAGGTGCTAAAGCGGGACTCAATTAGCAAAAACACACAAAATTAAGAGAGACAAACACGACAGGGACATGTGACGAGATGCCCTCCTCAATCCGAATTTTATATCACGCGTTCATTATTCATTGTTTGTCAAGAAAATTACTCTACCTTTTAATATAACCTCCCTGGCCTTTCAAGCTCAGCTACAAATTGGAGTTTAAGACAAGTTTGTAGAAATTATGTTTCATTCACTTGCCACACATATATTAAGCAAACTATTTAGGATACGTATTGTAAGTTACTATTTTTTTTTTATTTTTGAGGATAATTTTAGTAATGGCTGAGTGAGTTGAAGAAAATAATTCCATTCAGTTGCTTTTGCATTTTTTTGCTATGGTACACAAAAAATGAGTTCAAATGTTTATTTATTTAATTTATATGAGGTTTAACATCACGTATTCTAAATACCAGACTTGCCAGGGGGTAGAACTCGATCGGTACCACATCCACTTCGTGAAGCAATGCTTCGTTTCGGTTTGGAGAGGCGTGATTGCTGGCTATACTTACGAAAGAGACAAGAATCTTAGTCCTCAGGGGTAGCTACGCATCCTTGGTCAACGTTTGGTATGATTAAATCGTACTTAGGTATGATAAGTACATGGGTCGCAGGTACCGCTTTGCATTATGTGGACTACATGCTTTTAATACCCTAATACGGTACGATATCCTAATTACATTCCGAGTTCATATTGTATATACCTTTCATATTTCTCATCGCTCCTGGTTATTCGCCCACGATGAGGCAAGTTACTTTATATATTAGTTCCTCGTTGGTGGAAATTAAACAAATTTAATTATACAGTGTAATTACGCAGATCATTAGGCATACTCAAATCTATTGGCCGGTTACTGTATAAAATAAATGTGATGTGTAAATTATTAAAATATGCATCAAATTAATTAACACTTGTGTATACAATAACATAATAAAACAGTTAATTGTTTCTAAATGTAGAACTCTGGTTCGTAAAACATATTGTTCGCGTGAAAATGTCGGATGGGTGTACACCCATTATTTTCATTATTTATCATAATTATTATTTTCATTATTTATCGTATAAAGGTAGCAAACGAGCATTCTGTCCACCTGATGGTAAGTTGTCACTGCCGCCCATGGACATCTCCATGTCATCCCCAATCTCAATTAAATCATATCTAAGTATGATCACAGATGTGTTGCTGAGGACTAAGATGTTCGCCTCGTGTACCTATAAGTATAGCCGGCAACCATGCCTCTCCAAACCGAAACACAAGAATTGCTTTACGGAACGTGAGCGTGGCGGTGGTACCTCCCCGGTCGAACTAAACAAGGTCTACCATTTTTATTTCATTCTCATTTTACTGGGATTGTTTCCCCATAGATAGATGTTCCTTGATACGGTTAATACCACATATGTATATATATTACCAATGCTGGTAACTTTTTTACTTCATCAACGTCGAATATGGTGGTTTACCAGTGAATTTTTAATTTAGTTTTTAATTAACTTGTTACTCATTGAGTTTGTTTCGGATAAAAAAATGACAAAGAAATTAAATCCGGGATTTATATAAATATATTTTTAATCGGGATTCGTTAGATGGTGATGATCTCTTGATATCTAAAAAATAATTAGTGATGGTAACAAAATGCACCTTTGGTTCGTTCGCATGCTTCATGCTGAGTTACTCAATATCTCAAACCAGAACACAGTAGTGCAAGCATTAGTATTATATTAAGGTCTACTTAGATACTACGTTTTTAATAATATAATAGATCATCCATTCATCTACTCCCTGCTCGAGCAATGCTCATTTAAAATATTACCCCAATCAATGCTAAGCGCTCTAATGCAAAAAAGCACTTAATTACGTATGTACTTAGCATTCTCCAGTTGTATTTAATTTAAAAACACGGCGCTGGCGTCGCCGAGCTTTCAAATCAGCGGTCGGATGAAGATTCGAGAGCAATCTGTTAGATTGGTTCATTAGTGGAGTAATGAGTCGCGATGCATGCCGAGACCGGGCTGCGCAGACGGGCGTTTGACATGTGGCGTTTTAGATCACAATCCCACTGGCTATTTTTAGCGACAGTGTTCAGCAGATTTCCGCAGCAATATCCGCATGATCGCGTCGATCTTGCCGAGTTTTTGCGACGCTTCGTGACATTTTGAATTGTGGCCATGGGGTCGCGTGTATGCGACGTTATCGCTGCGTATACGTCAGAAGACAGCTAACGCGCGGAAATTACCCAAAAAACGACATTGGGATAGCAGGCTTTAAGTACGTTATACGTTGTTTATTAATTTATATATGTCGTTTCATAAATATAAAATCATAAATATTGAAATACATAGATATATCTAATATATAAAATTCTCGTGTCACAATGTTTGTCTTCGTACTCCTCCGAAACGGCTTTACCGATT